>JAQFVV010013267.1:0-178635 GCA_028023455.1 Epiperipatus broadwayi
ATTTTATTCATAATCATATATAATATATTTATGTATACCTTGAGTTGTGCACCTCTCTCATCCCATAAAATTCTAAACAAATGGGTTCTTTTTTTTAAAAGAAAAATGTTTGATACAAATGAATAAAAGATGAGAAAAATTCATAACTCAACTCTCAGTATACAACATTTAAAAAAAAAAAAAATTTAAAGTATTAATTAAATTTTGGAATTCCTTAAAACAATAGCAAATTAAATTTCAAGAGCAGCCTCTGTATTCTTAGCAGATAATGTCTTTCTTTTATTCCCGTATATTAAGTCATGTTAACCATTCTAAGCATTATCAATTCCCATGACGAAATTAAATTCCTGGGCGTTTGATTTTAAAGCAATGCATTTCCATTCTAAATTCCAGATCTTCCCACGTTGATTTAAACATGAAATATACCAATGCATATGATACTCCATCACACTCCAATGACACCAAGGAGACAGAAGATCCCTTGACTTTTAATTAGCAAAATTGCATCGTTTGCTATTATTTATATACGTATGAATTATTAACTACAAATATTTTCAAAGCTTGCATTATAATACAAAACAAACGCTATTCCTATGTAGTTTTCTTTATATAAACATGAGACGCACGGTAAATATTTCAGTTTAAAAGCAATAAAACTAATGTCAATAAAGTTATTTAACCATTATTTGATTTTATTCTATTCAGGAAACATTTATAGCAATTATATATTTTTTTAACGATAAATAATTATAAAGTTCTTAATATTTATTCCAACGAACGAAAGTTTATAAATTAAACAATGTTCTTTTTTTTTTTAAAAATATTTGCACTTATCAATAATAAAATTTCAAATATTAAACAGTTGGTTTTAAATTATAAAGAAAATCATAACAACTAATATAATAATCAAAATATTCTTATCTCCCGCTTTACTTTCATACACTCCATTTTTAAACAAAAATTAACCAACAACTAACAACTAATATAAAAAAAAAACTGTTGCTTAGATACTTCTCACGATCCTAAATCAACAAAGCTTTACTCTTTTTTTTCTCTTTTAAACAAAGAAACGTGGTTACTAAAGTTTAATGTCAAATATTTTCTTTATCATTTTGTCATGTCATGTTTTAAAATCTACATTCATGTATAAATGTGTATATGTATATATTTTATTTTACATTTAATAATAAAAAAAAAATTTTGTTCATCCCTTCATGAATGCATAGTTATGTTTGTGTGTATATGTTTCCAAATATAAAAAATAAATTAAGTTTTACAAGTTGGCTACCTATTCAATCCTTATACCTTTTATCCTAAAAGATTATTTATTTATTATTATGTTTCTTTTATAAGGATTTGGGTATCACTTTACAGTATACTGTATATATTTTTAAAAAAATGTTAAACTTTCTAATATATTAGCCAAGACATAACAATTATATATTGATTCTATAACATTTCAATTACTTTTTTAATTTTTTATTTCCTGATCTTTCATTATTTATAATTTTTTAAGACCCTCCCCCTCTCCCACTTTTACTGATAAAGAAAAAATATTTAATTTTTTATTGCGACTCTCTCTATATTTACTTTATGTAAACAAATTTATTTTTTAACAAAAATAAAATAACTAATTCTAAAATTTTGTAATTGTTGTAAGGGGAGGGGGGCTTAATATTTTATTTTTAATTTCTAATTACTGTCATTTTATTTTTATCAGATGTGTGTAGTTTATGCTTACATAAATCAATTTATAATTTTTTTTTAGAATTTTTATATATATAAATCAATTTATATATACATATAAAAGATAAATAATCACCAATATACATATTTTGTGCTAAACCAGCATTCATCAGTTGGTCCACATTACCATCTCCCATATATGTATATAATCAATGCTCAGTTTATATTAAGATAGCAAATTCTTACACTTTAATGGACAGGTTTCAACCTACTCCAACTCTTCAGCCATCCATACCATTGAAAATTTGATGATAGAATTCCCAAATCCCATGCAGATACCAGTATTGTTGTCAAATCTTACATATTAAGCCTGCATTCTGCTCATCCCTCTTTTATGTATTTAAATGGTTACTGTCCTATACATGAGGGGTCAGAATGACTTCAAGTCAACATGGGCATGACAACAATATTGGCATCAGCATAGGATTTGGGAATTCTATTATCAGATTTTGAATGGTATGAATAGCTGAAGAGTTGGAGGTTGGAGTAAGTTGAAGCCTGTCCATTAAAGTGTAAGAATTTGCTATTTTAATATAAACTGAGCACTGATTATATATGTGTATGGGAGATGGTAATCTGGACCAACTGATGACTGCGGGTTTAGCTCGAAATACATATATTGGTGATTATTTATCTTTTTTACATGTGTGTGGTCATGTGTATCAGTAGTAAGATGGTGAAGCGGCTTAAAAGTCTGAGTTCAAATCCCCTATTTTTATAGTTAGGCTTCATATTTAAGAGTACCTAGTATTTCAAATCTTATAACATAAAAGATAAAATAATCTTTACGTAAATAATTGTGGAGCCAAGACTTCATTAAGTGACATCTAACGAAAATTCCCAGACCAGTAGGCTTCAGGCAGTCAGAGTTAAATATATTTCTTTTTTTCACTTGCTTTTCGCTCAATATGCATTTACCAAATGATTATTAGATAACTAATTAGCTTTTTTTAACCTAGCAAAAAATATCTTCAATTTGTAATCTGAAAAAAAACAAAACACTCCAAGCTTGGATTCAAATCCTACATCATGAGCATGGTTGATGAAGACTAATCATTTATATATATATAATTGTAAAATTATTAACATAGTAACTAAATCCAAATATATTATTAATTCACAAGTCAGATTCCCAAATAATAATTTTTCAACAAACTTACAAACAAAACACACTTTTGTCTATCTATGCTGGTAGAAAATATTTGTAAGTTTGTTAAAAAATGATTTTTAGGGCATTATCATTGTTAAATATTTAATATGTATGATTATAGGTGTATTAAAATTATTAGAATATATAATTGTGTGTATCCATTATTATGATCTTTAATGGTGGAAAGCTGATAAAACCACTATTTTTATGCTTACACAAGTTGTTAAAACAGTATGTGATATGATGCACTGCTTCTTATACCGAGTCAGGAATCTCTCAACCATTATGCCCAGAGAAACCTGTTAGTCACTTTACCTTCTCTTTCCATTATTCACTCGTAAGTTTTTCCAATATTCTTCTATATCTTGCTCCAGCCCATTTCCACAACATAATCTTTGTCAACTCTATGGTCTTTATATGTAAATCTCCCTATCTTTTCCCAAACCCAGCACAAAAACCAATAACCCACTTTCTGTATAATCACTTTTTTTATATTTATTCTTCCACAACTTCATTATTTGTACCCTTTCTGCTTTTAGGCATTTACATTCAATTAATATATGTCTAATATTTTCTCTGCCTTATGCAACTTACAAACTAAGTCACTGACATTTTTCCATTTATGTGTATTCCCTTGTTGCTAAAGATCCTGTTCTAACCTTAAACAGTAAACTACTTTCCTTGCTATTATCACAAATTAAGTCACACCAACATTCTGGTTACTTCTATATATATTTAAACTCTTTTTAGTCTCCATACTAGTCCTCTATCTTTATTAATGCATCTATTCTATCTCATTCCTTGCCATTGTAACACTCAACAATTCTCCAGAAAACTCCATCCAGTAGTGCCATCCAGTGTAAAAATAGGAAATGGTGATTATTTGATGTTTACTGGTATAACTGCAATCCTGCCAAAGGGATGGTAATAACTATGATTATTAAAGAACCAAAGACACTAAAATATACAGATACTAAATTGGGTTTAGATCTGTATAACTATACAAGTGAATGATCTTGGATTGAAAACATTATTGTGTTTTCATTTTGGACTCGTATCTTTATAGTTAAAGAAAAGGTAAAAAGTGGCCTTTAGAGAGTTACATTCTAAGATCTGGGTGCTGTGCTCCCACATTCAAGGCTCATCATTGATAAAAGTCACAAGCTAGAAACTAGTCTGGGGATATTGAATGAGTAGGAACCAGGTAGAGATTTTATACACAAATCTTATTGCGTCCATTGATTACTATAGTTTGCACTGGGTAACACTGTATGGAGAGTTTGCAAGGCATATTCCATTACTATTATGAACATTAAAGATACTCCAAAGAAGTGTAATGTTAATTATTTTATCTCTTTCATAAAAAAATAATTTTTTACTTCAGATGTTAGAATAGCACCACAAAATATCAAACTGAAAGAATCAATATATAACGTATGGTAAATTTGTGTTTTTCATATTGATTTGTGTATTGCTTACATTAGATGGCATAAAATAGTAAGTATAGAAGAATATGCTAATGAATAGCAATGTGTAAGCTAATATCGTGTGATACCTTGTTGGCCATATGATAACTTTTTGTTCGATCTTACTCGTTTTTTTCATCAAGAATTAGAATGGTCAGACTTATTTATGAAAGGCTACTGATGATTTAGTATTATTTTTTGTTAATTAGAGTGTAATTATTATTACAAATCTATATTCACACATGATGTATTCATAATTTCATCTCCGATCTCTTGGAATATGGAAGTCTATAAAATTAATTACAGTATTATAAAAAAATTTAAATAATTGTTTGGAAAATATTAAAAAAGCAATCAAATGGTTAATTTCTCAGAAGTTCATAAGGGGTTTAAACATCCGAAATGACTTTACAGAGCTGTCATCTATGGACCCTGGAGTCCACTGCTCTATATTATATAATATAAAATTAAACATAGTTTATTAAATTTCATTTAAATGTTAGGTTAAAGATAAGCCATCATTCTTTGTAAAAGTTGCTATCTTGTATCATTGTTTGAGAGGTCACTCTATCAGCAAAATAAAAATATTGCTACACTATTATAAATTTCAAGGCACATTTGATATAGGTTATAGGCTGTCTTAAAAGTATTTACATATACTTCCTGTGTGCTTAATAAATAATTATAACTACAATAGTTTATATATTTCTAGTATAAAGATTGTAATATTAACTTGTAAATCTCAAGATTTCGCAAATGTTAATTTGTATAGGAAATAATGGACTTAGTGGAGAGAACAACAGCTTCATGCTCCCAAATCAAGATACTTCAGATTGGCCTATATAAGTGGATAGTTAGGTTAAAGATAAGACACCGCTCATCTTTATAAAAGTCGCTATTTTGTGTCATGGGTTGAGAGGTCAAAATAAAAATATTGCTTGAGTTATAAATTTCAAGGCACATTTGATACAGGTTATAACCTGTCTTAAAACTATTTACATATATTTCCTGTGTGCTTAATAAATAATTATAACTTTAAATGTTACAGTAAAATTAGCAAAGCTTTAGATCAATTTCTCAAGTATAGATGGCTGTATTGGAAAACATTGCCATTATAAACATTGGTGTATTAAGTAATGTTATCTAAGTCTGTGTTGAGTACAGTATCATGTTTTTTAATTAACACAGTTAAAGATATTAACAAGTTCATATCATGAATGTGTAATTAACAGCAAAAGAGAAGTAAAAAAATCAATATGAAATAAGTATTAAGACAGCACAACTCTAAAAAACCATAAAATTCAATGAACAATCCTATAAATATTTGAAAGCAGGTGTAACCTTTAAAATAATAGGTGCAAAAATAAACAGAATAAATAATCATTTATAAATAAATATATAAGCAAATAAATTGAGATGTAGAGGAATGATAGAAAATGCAGCTATTATATGGTCAGGTATTTTTAAAAAGATAAAAAAAAAGTATAACTTTGCATAGATAAAACAACATTATTTTGAAATCTGACTTAAGCACTTCATTGGATTTGTCATTTTTCTAGATTACACATTAAATTGTCCCTCTTTTCTTTACAAACCTAACTCTGCTGAAAATTTAACTAAACATTAATTTTACTATCGGTAGTTTGTGTGTGTATGAATATACATATTATATATTCATTAAAATCAATCAATACTTAGACTATTCCAATATCAATAAACAATCTCAATCTGTTGTCAAAGCAACCTTTTAACAACAGTATAACATTTTAAAATATAGAATAAGCTTTTATTTAAATCAACACAATAGCAGTCATTAAAGCACTCAAAATAATGCACTGAAATTTTTCAAATTTAGAGAGATTTCAATTAATGGTATTTTGCCTATATTGAGTGTAATGGATAATGCACGAGCAATGAAGGTAACTTTCTAAAACACTTAATTGTAAACTCCCTGATAAATAGAAATTTTAGAGATCAGTTGAGATAATGTGTTGATTCTCCAACTTTTAATAGGACCAAAAGTCTTATTTTATTAAACTTCTATTATAGATTACTTGATTTATCACACAATTACATATATCTGTGTGCTAAGAACACATTCTTTTAGTAGAATTAAGAAGTAATACTATAATACCCCCATAAGCGCTTATTTAACAACAGAAAAAGAAAACTTGGCAAGTGATACTAGGGCAATTAAATGAGCTGATATGAAAAATTAATTCTTGCATTTGTCATTACTATTACAGATTATGAGAATATTACAGAATATGAGTCGAAAATGGAGAGATTGCAGATAATTAAATGAAGTGAAAACATTTTAATTAAGTCAATATAGGGGATTTGAACTCAGATTTTCAAGCACCCTTCAACTATCCACACTATCTCATACAACTGATACACATGACCACGCACATATAGAAAAAAAAAAATACCAATATACATATTTCGTGTTAAACCAGCACTCATCACTTGGTCCAGATTATCTCCCACACATATATATATAATCACTGCTCAGTTTACATTAAGATAGCAAATCTTCATACTTTAATGGACAGGCTTTAATCCACTCCAACTTTTCAGCCATCCAGATTGAAAATCTGATGATGAAAACCCAAATTTCATGCTGATGCCAATATTGTATAAGATAGTGTGGATAGTTGAAGGGTGGTTGAAAATCTGAATTCAAATCCCCTATATTTATAATTATAATCCAGGATTGTGAAAAGTGCCTGATTTTCAAATTTTTACACATCAAGCTTCTATCCTGCCCATCCCTCTATGTATTTTAATGGATAAGGTCCTATACATGAGCGGTCAGAGTAACTTGAGATCAACATGGGCATGGCAATATTGGCATCGATTTGGGTTTTCATCATCAGATTTTCAATGATACGGATGGCTGAAAAGTGGGAGGTTGGAGTGGATTGAAGCCTATCCATTAAAGTATGAAGATTTGCTATCTTAATTTTAACTGAGCACTGAATATGGGAGATGATAATCTGGACTACCTGATAAGTGCTGGTTTTTCTACATTGTGTGGTCATGTGTATCAGTCATATGAGAAAGTGTGGATAGTTGAAAGGTGCTTGAAAATCTGAGTTCAAGTCCCTATACTTACAATTAAGCTCCAGTTTTGTGAAGAGTTCCTGGTTTTCAAATATTTAATTAAGGTAGTGGACAAAAATTACAAAGGATATTGTAACACTGACTATAAATGGATTTATCAACATTATGTAGAAGACAGGAACTTGTAAGTTTCATAGAAATGTGTGTATTTATTTATACTTGGATCTATATGTTATGTTTCATTAAAGTCACAATTATGATTTACTAATATTTTTCTTGGCTATTTAGATATTGTTTAATTAACTTAGATCATTAAGGAGAACAAAGAAAACTAGTATACAACAATTCTTATGCATGTAGGCTTATGACAAAAATTTTTGGCATTCTATATAGTAGTGGTAAACTCTTGTATTATTACATAGTTCATTTGTATTTTACCCAAAACTTCTGTTTTTATCACATTGTTTCTATTAAATTTTTATTTAAAAACCCATACTTTATGTACTGCTCTTTTCACAATGTTTTATTTGATTTACAACAATTTCAACTGGCTAGCAGACTTTTTCAGGTTAAAAAAATAATCTATTATATAAACATACAATAACATCATTTAATATAACTATCAATCCATTCTTTAGATCTAAAAATGATTATAATACAATTATTTATTATATAACCATTCAATGACATTTAACTTACACATCTATATATTTATAGAAATGACCAATAAATATGAGTTGCTGTTATGCTTTGTATTTGTAAGTTATGAGAAGGCACTTGATTCTATAAACATTTGTAAGTGATTAAAGCTCTGAAGTAAAGATATAGATTCAAGATATTGTCATATTCTGAAAACTCAAAATGCAATAGTAGTGATTGGCACTACTAAGAAGATTAACTATGAGAAGGGTTGTACAATAAGATCAGTCTATATGTCCAAATCTTTTTACAACCATTGATTGATTAAAATAGGAAGCTAAGGGAGTAGAGGTCAATGGAAATTATTTATCTATACTGTCTGTAAACATTGTTTTTGCAAATAATACTTTAGAGCTTCAGGAAATGTGAGAGTTATTAGATGAAAGTAAGGACAAAGGGCTACAAGTAAATATTAAGAAGACAGACATCAATGGATTTTCTCAGAAGAAAATAAAGACTGATATTCATGAATTAGAAAAAACATCTATAAACATCAGTGAGATTATTTATACAAAAGGAAACAGTAACTTGAACAGAATACTTTTCATAAAAATAACTTAGTATTAAAAGGAAATAAGCCTATGATATAAGCATTTGAAAAGATTTTTTAATAGGTGTGTTTTACCAATTCTTATGGATCTGAGACTTGGACACTTAACACAAGAAATACAGAAACTTTAGATCACTCAACAAAATGTGTTAGAATTAAGAAAAAGAGATTGAAAATGAAATAAGTAGGAAAAAAAATAGATGTCACTGATATCAATGAAAGAAGAGACTGAATTGGATCTAGACTGGTTTTTTTTAGAAGAGTTGATAAAAGATGGACAGTGGGAAAGAAAAAAAGTATTTTGCTTAAGTATTGTATCTTTATCATTGTTTACATATAATAAAACTATATTAAAATATTACAACTTTTATTAAACTTCTTTTCTTGAAGTATTAGAAAGTTAGTATTGTATGACTTGCTTCATTTCTTGCTTTTTATCAAGAAACTTCTAAATCTAAAACCTGCATACAACATATGCTTAATATACATATTTTTATTAAATTATAGAATTTTTTTTTTCCAATTTTTGATAAATTCTATTCTAATTTATTTCTATAATTCTTTTTCTGTAAAGTTGCCATATTTATTTAGCTTTATTTTTGAAATTATTTTATTTTGTGGAAAACTAGTGTAACGATCCGGAGAAAGGAGACTTAACGTCATCTACCTACAGAGTGCCATCTAGGCATTTGAACCTAGAAAAATTTATAAAGTAGGCAGATACGTAAGTCAAAAAAAATTTTTTTTTTTTTAATATTTTACATCCGGTCGTTAGCCCATGTCACTAGCTCAGTGGAATAGCAGAGATTTAATTATATAATACTTTACCTAATTATATTTCAATATTAAACAAATAAAATAAGCCACTGCCAGTAATTAACATACAAACATTTATTAACGCACATATAAACTTTGAATCATCTTAACATTACTTTTACTTTATAATTTTAACTTGGATTTTAGAATTTGATTTACATTTTAAATATTTATTATATTATGAGTTTACATTTTAATTAAGTTCGCACAGATAAATTTATGAAAGCTTGTTTTATAATGTTGAATATAGATCGGTTACATAGATTTCACGGTTAACAACATTTCAAAACATAAACGATCAAAATACAAAATTATTGATGTCGTCAATTGCATAGGGAATACAAAAACCCAATAGTGTTCATCATAAGACACTTGCATTGTCACCAATAACTTAAAAGACATCCGAATAAATACATTTTAGATACTCCCTGTAAGGTATCATTTATCGAATGTCTATATATTTTGATCAAATATGAAAACACAAAACATAATTAACCGATAAACAATCCATGCAAGCGTCTATAAACAACTTAAATTTAATGCATTTTTATTTAGTGTCAAGTATGAATAGACTACATAGATTTGCATTTGAAAATAAAACATTCTATCCCTATTTAACCTTAGGCTAAAATTCGCAGTCAAACTAGCATCAATCCATCTGATATATTGATGTATTCAATGTAATACGGAATATGGCAGCACAAAAAGTTAAGAGAAGAAATTGCCTCTCATCAGATAGGAATATTACATTTATCTGCGAAGAAGAGCAATAAAAAAAACTCCATAAAGGAACTGCGTTCTCCGTCTTATAATTCCTTCCATAGGCAAATGGGTGAGTGCGGCGTATATATAAACAATTCTGCCAGTAGCGAATCTCCGACTACATCAATATATCCAATCCATTGACCCAATTTAACGACAACACAAATAACCTAAGATTACCCTCCCCTAATATAACTTTACAAATCTACACAGCCATTCAAGCCCGACTTAAATTTAACATTGATATAATTAATTTAATGAAAAACAAAAATCATGATAAAACTTAAAGAACAAAAAATAAATAAATAAATGGAAATGATTTTACAACAGAAACACATCAAATAAAATTATAACTAATTAATAAATATTTTAGTTTGGTGAGATAGGATTCTATTGCATTATTTACTAAAATGTTTAGAATTTAGAGTTCTATGTTTCAAATGAAAATAAAGTTCTTACGATTTTTAAAACATCCAATTTTATCCGTTGCATGCTGTTTGAACGTGAATTCCCACGCCGTCCTAAAAGATTGGTATCCATTTAGCCATTGTTTTATTTATTCATTTGGAGATTTTTTAGCTTAGTTCGTCCTCAATGTAGCAAACGATAGTTAATTTTTTTTTCCATTCTTTAACGAGATTGAAGGGATTGAAGAGTGCGTCTTTTCAAATCCCTTCTCCTTCACTCCGCACTAACACATATCTGTCACATCTCATAATAACTAATCAATAACTCTAATATTTTTCAACGTTTCCTTTTATATTAATTTTAAGGATCCAATGGACGTTATGTCATGATGGTAAAAACCCTTTCGTTGAGGTCCGATTTCCCGATGGATTTATTTCATTTGCTAAAAGTTTCTATTGTTATCCTTATCTGACCGATGTTTTTACATTTAACTGCCCAAGGCTAGTTTACATAACTAATTAACACAATCATTTCCATTTTCTGATAACACTAATTAATTTGCTTTCCAAACTTAAAGATATAATTTTATCTTTAAATCTTTTTAAGTTTTTGTTTTTAAAATACCTTTCTATTTTTAATAAAGTTTTATTTTAATAATTTTTTTTTTCTGTGCGATTTATATATACGAGTTTAAGATGATTTAATTTCAATTTTTAATTCTTAAAGAAAATTTTTAAATGCGAACTTTTTATTTTAACTTTATGTTTAATAATAAAAAAAAACCAATGTAACGACGTCTGTGCTCGTTACATATCAGTAAAGTTGTTTAAAAAAAATGATCAAAAAAAAAATTTTACTTAGGGTTAGTAATTACAGTACACGATTAACGAAGACATTTACAAAAACATCCAGTTAGTAATTTTACAAAAAGACTATAAAGAAAAAGAAAATGTTGACTATCGCTTTCCTAAGGACCATTTACGTTTACACCTCCTTCCCCCGAGAATTCTATTTTATTTTATACATTTTATTTTTACTCACGGCATGACAAGCAAATTATTTAAATTATTTAGGAAGGTTGCATTGAAGTAAATATATTTTGAAAGATAATGGATTTAAAAAAAAACAAACGTATCAATTGCAATCTTTTGACTTTCTTTTTAATGAAATACAGTTTAAAATTATTTATACTTTCTAGTGTTTAATATATGTGCTATTTCTTTCTGGCATTGCTTTTAAAACATAATTCAAACTATGACTTTACAATAAACAGATAAAAATATTTCATTTTGAAAAAAGAAATTTACTCAGGGCATCCGTGGTTTTTATTAAAGATCGGCCCCAGAGTTGGGAAAGCGAATTGTAATGACACGGAGAAAGGTGACTTAACGTCATCTACCTACAGGGTGCCATCTAGGCATTTGAACCTAGAAAAATTTATAAAGTAGGCAGATATGTAAATAAAAAAAAGTTTTTTTAAATATTTTGCATCCGGTCGTTAGCCCATGTCACTAGCTCAGTGGAATAGCAGAGATTTAATTATATAATACCTTCATCATCATTATCAACCATTATCAATCCACTGCAGGATGAAGGTCTCTCCAAGTTTAATCCATCTTCTCCGATCTTTAGCTTCTCTTCTCCACATCACCCCTACATATTTTCTTATTTCATCCATCCATCTTACATGTGGTCTCCTGGGTCTTTTACAATCTCTTGGAATCAAGTTTAAAATTTCAATTGTCCATCTATTATCATCTCTTCTAGCAATATGTCCAGCCCAACTCCACTTCAATCTTTTAATTTTTTCAATGAGGTCAGTAACACCTGTTTGTTCTCTTACCCATACATTGTGTTTTCGATCTCTTCTTGTTACTCCCAACATACATCTCTCCATACTTCTTTGAGTGGTCTGAAGTCTCTGTATTGATCTTCTATTAAGTGTCCAAGTCTCAGATCCATAAGTAAGAACTGGTAAAACACATTTGTTAAAAACCTTTCTTTTCAAACACATAGGCATATTTCCTTTTAATATCAAGTTATTTCTACCAAAAGCACTCCAACCAAGTTTAATTCTATGATTAATTTCCTCTATTATGTTTCCATCTGTATTAATAATCTGACCAAGGTATTTGTAACTCTTAACTTCTTCTAATTCATCATAATCAATCTTTATTTTCATATTTGGAGCAAATCGATTAAACATTACTTTAGTCTTTTTAACATTTATCTTTAGTCCTACTTTCCTACTTTCATCTGATAACTCCTGCAACATTTCCTGCAGCTTGGAAGCATTATTTGCAAAAACAACTACATCATCTGCGAAATCTAAATGACTTAAATAATCTCCATTTACTTTCACTCCTTTAGTTTCCCATTTTAATCCACAAAATACTTCTTGCAGCACTGCTGTAAAAAGTTTTGGAGATATGGAGTCACCTTGTCTTACACCTTTCTCAATGTTGACTTTCCCAGTATCATTATGTAATCTAATTGTTGCTGTTGCATTTTTATAAATATTCTTTAAAATATGACAATATCCTGGATCTATACCTTGATGATCCAATGCTTTAATCACTGAAGAAATGTTTATAGAATCAAATGCCTTTTCATAATCTACAAATCCAAAACATAATGACAACTCATATTCATTTGTCCTTTCTATAACTTCTCTCAATACTTGAATATGATCTACTGTACTAAAACCACTTTTAAATCCAGCTTGTTCTCTTGGTTGGTGAAAATCCAAGGTTCTCTGTAGACGAGTTGTAATTATCTTGGTAAAAATTTTATATAAAACTGATAAAAGGCTGATAGGTCTGTAATTTCTAATATCTTCTTTATCACCTTTTTTAAATATTAATATTATTGCTGCATTCTTCCAATCATCCGGTACATCTTTATCATTTAGACATTTGGTATATAACTTTGCTAATATTTTTTCTGTTTCTTCACCTGCTTCTTTTAATATATCAATTATAATTCCATCATTACCTGGAGCCTTTCCTTTTTTCATACATTTAATTGCATTTCTCACTTCTTCATTTAAAATTCTGGGCAATTCGGAAGATGTAATAGATATAGGAGGTACTTGTTCTTTATTACTATATAATTCTTGATAAAAATCTTCTACCAATTTCATAATGTCATCCCTCTTTTTAGTAATAATTCCATCTTTTTCCTTATTGCAGATATAAATTTCCTACCAATACCAAAATGTTGTTTTACATTCTTAAGACTTTTATTTTCTTCTACAGCTTTTCTTGCTAGTTCACAGTTATACTTTCTTATATCATTTTCAACTCTTTTCCGCACCATTTTACAAAATTCGAGATATTCAATTCTTTTTAATGCATCATTCTTGCATATCTTCATATTCCTTCTTTTCTTCATAAGTTCTCTAGTCTCAGTAGAAATTTTATTAGTCAATTGCTGCTTTTTTCTACCAGCTATCTTTGTTGCAGTTTTTAAAAGTGTATCAGTTATTTTCATATTAATTTCATTCAAATCTGAATCATGTTCAAAATCTACTAATACTTGAAACCGATTTGTAAGTTCTAATTTAAATTCATTAGAATGTTTCTGAAGATTAGGAATATCAACTGTAAATATAGTTTTTCTTAATAATTTTTGTCTCTCTAGTTTTACATTAACATGTATCTTACCCCTTACTAATCGATGATCACTTCCTGTGTTAAATTTATTAAGAACATTACAATCTTGAAATATGTATTTCCTGTTAGTCAAAATATAATCCAATTCTGCTGTACCTTCATTTGGATGCTTCCATGTCCATTTCCTTCTAACATTTTTCTCAAAAAAAGAATTCATAATATAAAGTTTTTCCTTCTCTGCAAACTCCACAAGTCTATGTCCTCTCTCATTTCTATTACCATAACCAAAATTACCTACAACACTTTCATCTTTCATTTGTTTACCAATTCTAGCATTAAAATCTCCCATAACAATTTTAAAATGTTGTTTACTCTGATCAAAAGCCTTTTGTACATCCATATAAAAATCTTCTACTACTTCATCACTGTGAGAACTTGTTGGGGCATAAACCTGAGTTATCTGCATTTGATATCTGCTATTAAGTTGTATAACTAATCTTGCCACTCTGTCTGATACACCATCAATCTCCACAATATTGTTCTTCCACTTTTTATTTATAATGAATCCTACTCCACTTGTATTTCCAATATTTGTGCCTTTATAATATAGCATATGTCCACTTTTTAAATCAATTGTCTCTTCACCTTTACCTTACCTGATTATATTTCAATATTAAACAGATAAATAAAATAAGCCACTGCCAGTAATTAACACACAAACATTTATTTATGCACACATATATATATAATTTAACATTATTATTTTAGTATGTTTATTTCAGATTTTAATTTGATTTTAAAATTTGATTTACATTTTAAATATTTAACATTATAATAAATTCGCACAGATAAATTTATGAAAGATCTTTATAATGTTGAATATAGATCGGTTACATAGATTTCACGGCTAACAACATTTCAAAATAAACAAACAATCAAAATACAAAATTATTGATATTGTCAATTGCATAGGGAATACAAAAACCCAGTATTGTTCATCATAAGACACTTGCATTGTCACCAATAACTTAAAAGACATCCGAATAAATACATTTTAGATACTCCCCGTAAGGTATTATTTATCGAATGTATATATTTTGATCAAATATGAAAACGCAAAACATAATTAACCGACAAACAATCAATGCAAGCGTCTATAAACAACTTAAATTTAAGGCATTTTTATTTAGTGTCAAGTATGAATAGACTACATAGATTTGCATTTGAAAATAAAACATTCTATCCCTATTTAACCTTAGGCTAAAATTCGCAGTCAAACTGGCAACAATCCATCTGATATATCGATGTATTCAATGTAATACGGAATATGGCAGCACAAAAAGTTAAGAGAAGAAATTGTCTCTCGTCAGATAGGAATATTACATCTATCTGCGAAGAAGAGCAATAAAAAAAAACTCCATAGAAAGGAACTGCATTCTCCGTCTTATAATTCTTTCCATAGGCAAACGGGTGAGTGCAGCATATATATAAACGATTCTGCCAGTAGCGAATGTCCGACTACATCTACTAACTACATCAATATATCCAATCCATTGACCCAATTTAACAATGACACAAATAACCTAAGATTACCCTCCCCTAATATAACTTAACAAATCTATACAGCCATTCAAGCCCGACTTAAGTTTAACATTTATATATTTTAATTCATCGGAAAACAAATCATAAATAAACTTAAGGAACAAAAAAAATAAATAAATGGAAATGATTTTACAAAATAAATACATTAAATAAAATTATAACTAATTAATAAATAACGTTGGTCAGATAGGATTCTATTTCTTATAAATTAAATAATGAAAGTTTATATTTTAAAATTCTTAGTGTTTCCAAATTAATATTCATTTAAGTTCATAAGATTTTATAAAGTTCTTATGGTTTTAACAAGTCCGTAGTTTTTAATTTCTTGGTTGCTTGCCATTTGGAGCCAGCATTAATTCCCTCGATGTCCTATGGTCCTCAAACTAGGAAAACTATGTCATTTCTCTTTCCATTCTTTAACGAGATTGAAGGAATTGAAGAGTGCATCTTTTCAATCCCTTCTCTTTCACTCCACACTAACACATATCTGTCACATCTCATAATAACTAATCAATAACTCTCATTAATATTTTTCAATGTTTCCTTTTATATTAATTTTAAGGATCCAATGGACGTTACATCATGATGGTGAAAACACTTTCGTTGAGGTCCGATTTCCTGATGGATTTATTTTAGTTGCTAAAAGTTTCTATTGTTATCTTTATCTGACCGATGTTTTTATATTTAACTGCCCAAGGCTAGTTTACATAACTAATTAACACAATCATTTCCATTTTCTGATAACACTAATTAATTTGTTTTCCAAACTTAAAGATATATTTTTATCTTTAAATCTTTTTAAGTTTTTGTTTTTAAAATACCTTTCTATTTTTAATAAAGTTTTATTTTAATAATTTTTTTTTTCTGTGCGATTTATATATACGAGTTTAAGATGATTTAATTTCAATTTTTAATTCTTAAAGAAAATTTTTAAATGCGAACTTCTTATTTTAACTTTATGTTTAATAATAAAAAACCAACAATGTAACGACGTCTGTGCTCGTTACACTAGGCTGTATTAAAATATCACATGTTCACCATTTCTTATGTTTGCCCATAATTATTAAAACAGGAAAAACTCCATACAGTAGTGCCACTCAGTACAAGCCAGAGTAATCAATGGCTGCCAGAAGGCTTGTGCATAAATCCTTATCTAGTGCCTACTCATCTAATATCCTTAGACTAGTTTCTGGCTTGTAGCCTTTATCAGTGACTATATAAGCTAATGAGCTTAAATTGAAAATATTATTTTCAATGTTATTCTCATAGTTTTGTAGTTAAGTAGAGACAAAAGGTGGCTGCTGGAAGGTTGCTATTTTAAGATGTAGATGCAGTACTCTCTGATCCAAGGCTACTCACTGATGAAGGCCACAAGCCAGAAACTAATGTGGGGATATTGGATGAGTAGGGACTAAATAGGGATTTTATGCACAAGCTTTCTGGCATCCATTGATTACTCTGGCTTGCACTGAATGGCACTACTGTATAGAGAGACTTGCCTGTATTAAAATAGTAGTGTTATATATTTTAATTCAAATACCTTGTTATGCGGTTGTTAAGAGTATTAATCTGGCATTTATAAATATGGATAATTATTAGTCAATAAATGGGGAATCTCGCTGTTTTTAGATTTGTAATAATAAAAAGACCATAAAAGTTAAAAACAAGTTTGCCTTTTCAGAAGTTGCTTTTAGAAAAAGATATGATGAATGATGTACTCTTCAGTATTTCCAGAACTTCTGGAGTGACACAGAAGAAGTCTACTTAAAGCTATTAATTTATTTTTATTTACTCTTTGAAAACATTATTGCATTAAACTATTGTACTGCTGCCTCCACCTGCCTAATATGTTTACCAGTTTTATGCCTATTTTTCTACTATTCACTATTACTTTTATTCTCTACTTAATTAATATACTTTTAATATTTACTTTAATAAGTTTTATCATTTTACTTTAATACTCATTCTATTAAGCTCAATACATATTTATACTTTTTCTTATATTCATAACATTATTTATTTAATAATATTTTAATGTTTATTATTTAATTATTTATTATAAGATCCTTCCTTTTTTAATTATCATTTACTTTATGCCATTATTTAATTATATTTTTAATACCTATGGGAATGGAATGGCTATTCAAGCAGAGGGGTAGAATACCATTGATAGATTAGCCATTAATGATAGCTATGATCAGATTGAGGCTATACAAATGCATAGCTTGAGCATATTTCCTGGTCATAGCACTCCTTGACTGCTGAAAGAAAAACCCGGCATCTAAAGCATTTCTTTTGAGAATAAAACTCGGGCACCAGCCACCCATATGTTATATATACCTGGCATACTCAGATAACAGGAACATTAATCCAGTGCTTGAAATATCCCAGGCTAGCTCCTACTCTTAATCAGAGGGTCCAGCATGTTTTACTTAATACACCCGGGTTTTGTTTTATGCAGATTTATTTAATGCGATTTTGAAGTTATGCGATTCATGTTTCTTAATATTTTTGTGTGCGGTTTTCTTTTATGCGATAAAAATGATTAGATCAGAAGTTGAGCTCCAATAATGCACTATTACTTTAAATATTATAAATTTTGCGCATTCACGTCATATTTAATGTAATAGCAAATTATCAGAGTTCAACTTCCATCTAATAATTTCAATATTTTCAGCGTTTTATAATAGTACTGTAATAGATTTTATGTAATAAAGTTCATAATTCACTTAAAATCAGGATTTCCCCATTTTATATATACACATTAAATTTTAGAAGATTATAATGTAAATCTGTTCAAACATTATAGATGCATATACTACGCATGTTATTGTTTTTGCATTTTAAATCACATTCTATTTTTGTTTTTTAAAATACATAATCAATTAATCATTTAGTGTCCACAAGTAATAAATTTTACATGATTATACAGTAATATAAATGTGTTCAAATGTTGTAGATGCCTTTACTATGTATTTGTTGTTTTTGCATTTTAAATCACATTCTATTTTTGCTTTTTAAAAAAGAGTATGTAATCAATTAATCATTTTATGTTCGCAAGTTTATTTTTAAAAGGTAACAGCAGTGGGCACAATTAAATTTGATAATTAAAATCTGATTTTTAATTGTAATTACCAATTTAAAAATTATGTAACGTGATATGAAATTAATGTGAGTGAAATGATGAAATTTGATTTTTAAATTGAATTGAAAATTAAAGACAAAAATAATTTAATTTTTAATTGTTAGTTTTAATTAAATTTTGCCCAACAGTGGTGAGTCACGTTCTTTTTATTATCGTAAGTCTAAGTTTTTATTTTTATTTTAAACTTTTAGTTTACCCTAATGGAAAGGAAAAAATACCCAGGAAAATGAATTGTTTTGGAAACAAAAATTTAAATTTTAGATTGGTTAGTGAAATGGGAAGGATAACAGTGATTGGAAAATGTTTTAGTTTAGGTGAATCCACCATAATACCAATTTAAAAAAAATGAAGTTGGTGCTAGTTGTATTTCCTCTTGTGACGAATCTGATGTGTCAAATGGCGATAATGTTGAAAATACCATACATGTATTAAAAAACTGTTAATTACGCATAAAAATATATTATTTTGAGTACAATTAAATACTGTAGTTAATAAAAAAAGTTTGGTTTTTTTATTAGTCATTTTATTTTTATTTTTTTTTATGCGAATTTTGTAGTAATTTTACGTTATTGCTTTGCTTTTATGTGGTTTTTGGAAAATTACAGTACGCATCCCCCATTTTTCAAGGTACGTTGTCTATTTTTGTGCGATTTATTTTGTGTGCGCTTTCTGAGGAACCTAACTCCCGCATAAAACGAGACCCAGGTGTATATACAAATATTTCTACACTTAAATTAATAGTGATGCAGTTACAAGAGAGAGAGAGAGAATAGACTAAATACCAATTAAGCAAGCATTATTTATTCACACATACATATATTTAATATTGTAACGGGCACATACACCGTTACATTATTTATTTAAAAAAAATTAGACATTGAAAAGTTGGCATATAAACACCTTTTTTTTTAAGAATTAAAAATTGAAAATTAAAAAACATCTAAACTCTAATATATATAAAATTGCACAGATGAGAAATTAAAAAAGAAACTTTATTAAAAAAAGAAAGTTTTAAAACTGAATTTTCAACAAAAACTTTAAAAGATTTAGAGATAAAAATATATCTTTAAGTTTGGAAAACAAATTAATTAATCATAAAATGGAAATGATTGTTTTAATTAGGTAAAAGTAAACTAGTCTTTGGGCATTTAAAATGTATAAGCAAAGGTCAGATAGGAGAGAAAAACAATGGGGACAGAATGGCCCATAAAAGAAATCACTCTGGAATCTGACCTCAGCGAAAAGACCATCACCATCATTGTGACATATTGTCCACTGGATCCGAAAGTACCATAAAAAGTGAGTGAAAATTAATTAAGGAAGAGATGTGTGATAGCAGTGGTGATATGTGTTAGTGCAGATTTAAAGGAGAAGGGATTGAAAAGATGCACTCTTCAATCCCTTCAGTTCTGCTAAAAAAAGGAAAGATATGACCAATCGTTTTCTATATTGCAGACCACAGTATATCAGGGCCCGGAATAAAACCATCTACCATAAAGGACAAATGGCTAACTGGATACCAATCTCTTCAGGATGGCATGGGAATTCACATTCAAATGGCAAGCAATGGATAAAGATGAATTTTTAAAACCGTAAGAACTTTATGAACATTTTCAAAATAATAACTCAAGTATAAAATTTTCCCAGTATTTAAAATAATTGTAATAGAAATTCCTATCTGACCAAACGTAATCAGTTATTAATTATTTGATTGAATGTTTTATTGTTTGTAAATCATTTCCATTAATTTATTTTTTCTGTTCTTTTAAGTTTTATGATTTTTTTTTCATTTTTTAAATAGCTTATATAAATGTTAAACTTAAGTCGGGCATGAATGGCAATATAGATTTGTAAAGTTATATTAGTTTTATTGGGGGAGGGTAATCTTAGGTTACTAGTTTCATAATTAAATTAGGTCAATGGATTGGATATATTGGTGTAATTAGTAGATGTAGTACAAGATTCGCTACGTGCAGAATCGCATTATACTCCGCAAACCCCCATTTTGCCTATGGAAGGGGGTAGTAAGATGGAAAACACAGACCCTTCCTATGGAGTTTTCTTTTTTATTGTTCTTCTTGCCAGACATGTCACATTCCTGTACTGGGCGAGAAACAATTTCTTCTCTTAACCCTGCTGTTCAGATGTACATTCCTGACAGTATGGTATTTTGTGCTGTCGTCTTCATGCTACATTCAATACATCGATATATCAGATGGATTGACATCGGTTTAACTGCAAACTTTTGGCCTAAGGTTAAATAAGGGATAGAATATTTTCTTTTCAAATGCAATATATGTAGTCTATTCATACTCGACACTCTAATAAATATTAAATTCATCTGTGCAAACATATAAAAGTTAAAATGTAAATTAAAATCTAAAATCAAAGTTGAAAATGTAAGTTAAATTTTAAAGTAAAAGTGATACTAAAATAATTTTAAATCTTATATATGTTTAAATAAATGTTTGTGTGTGTTATTACTGTCAGTGGCTTCTATTATTTATTTATTTTAATATTGAAAATGTTTTAGATAAGAATTATTTTATAAATCTCTGTGTATCACTGAGCTAGTGATTGGGGCTAACGGTCTAAATATATATAAAAAAATTGGATCTTAACAGCGCATATCTGCCTACTCTATAAATTTTCCAGGTTCAAATGCACTGGTGGCGCCCTGTAGCATAGATATGGTAAGAAGAAGAAGAACCTATTTTGGAACAGTTGGTATGGCAGGGTATAAATAGAAAAGAAAAAGAAAAAAGGGGTGGTGGTATAGGTGTTATATCAAAAAAATATTTAAATATTGTTAAATGTCAAGAACACTTGTGGTTTGAAATAAGATTGGGTAGATAAGAATGGATGGTGGCTATAGTTTATATAGCTACTGGAGATAGTCAAATTATATTGGAGTGGAATAGTAACATATACGAATGTTTAGTTAAGGATATACAAAGTTTTAAAGAAAAGAGGAAGAGAATAATGGTTATAGGGGATATGAATGGACATATTGAAGAAATTGATGATATAGATAATAAAAATGGACAGCTTTTGAAGAATTTTTGTCAGAAAGTGAATTTGAGTATTGGAAATTTATTAAATATTTATGAGGGACAATACACATGGTCCAGAAATAATATATTTCACACAATAGATTATGTATTGGTAGAGAAAGAGGGAATAAATAAAATATGGAAAATTAAGGTATTTGATAATGAAGAAAAAGTATGCACTAGTGATCATAATTTCATTGTAATTGAAATGGTTAGTAATGTGATGGAGAATAGAAATAAAAGTAGAAATAATAGTGAAAGATGTGGATGGAGAGTAAGTGATAAGAATAAGTTGGAAGAGTATAAAATACAAGTTGAAGAAATAATGGAAGAGTGGGTTGGGGATGAGTATAAGGATTGGTGTAAGGAAGTAGAAAAAGTTGCAAATAGGGTTTTAGGTGAGAATATTGAAAAGAAAATTAATAAAAAAATTAAAATTAGTAAAAGTGTAAAA
Organism: Epiperipatus broadwayi; assembly: GCA_028023455.1. Lineage (NCBI taxonomy): Eukaryota > Metazoa > Onychophora > Udeonychophora > Euonychophora > Peripatidae > Epiperipatus > Epiperipatus broadwayi. The sequence continues at coordinate 22,532 of JAQFVV010013267.1, forward strand.
GAAAGGAAAGAAGCATGTAGAGAATATAAGTGTGCTATTAAGAATAAGGAAAGTGAAAAAGATATTAATGCTAAATGGGAAAAGTACTTAGAAAAGAAGAAGTTGGCTAAAATAGATATTTATAGAGAGAGAATGAAATTGAATAGTAAATTGTTGGAGGATATTAATAAAAGTGGAAGAGATGGAAGTAAAAAATTTTGGAATTATATTAAAAGGAGAAATGTAGGGGAGAGAGAGTTAGTATTACTAGATGATGAGGGAACTGAGTGTAGTTCTAGAGAAGATTTAGAGAGAATCTTAAATAGTTATGTAATGAATATAGAAAAGATGTTAGATGTGAATGATAGAATGTTAGAAAATATGAAAGAATATAGTAATGGGAATATTAGTTTTTCAGAAAATGAACTAAATGAGGTAGAGAAGAAATTGAAAAGTGGGAAGGCAAGAGGTTTAGATGGATGGGCAGCAGAGATGGTAATGAATTTAGGATATAGGGCAAAAGTAAAGTTATTATCCTGTTTTAATAAAATGGCACAGAATAGAGTTTTCCCAAGTAGTTGGAGTAATACAAGAGTAAGGTTATTATTTAAAGGAAAGGGTAAGGATCATAGAAAGTTGAATAATTATAAACCGATAGCGGTAACATCAGTTTTATATAAAGTTTTCTCGTATATGGTGGCTAGTAAAGTTGTAAAATGGATGGAAAAGAATAATGTAGTGTGTGAAATGCAAGGAGGTTTTAGATTAGATAGGCATATAGGGGATAGTTTATTTGTAGTTACACAACTTATGGATATGAGTAGGAATGCAGATAAACAGTTATATATGAGTTTTATAGATATAGAGAAGGCATATGATAGAGTAAATAGAAATAGATTATGGATAAGTTTAGCAAATTTGGGAATGGATGAAGCTTTAATAGATATTATTAAGAAATTATATGAAAATAATTATTATATATATCAATTAGAGAATATTGAATCAATTAAAGTTAAAAATGGTGTGGGACTAAGGCAAGGATGCCCTATGTCACCTATTTTGTTTGTGTTGTATTTGAGTGAAATGGAAAGAGCAATAGAAAGATTAGGAAGAGGGATAGAGATACCGTTAATAGGTAGTAAGGAGTATATATTTTGTCAGGTCTTTTTTTGCAGATGATATATTTTTGTGTGCAGAAAAAGAGAAGATATGGAAGTTATGTTGAGGACATGTGCAAGGGTGGGTAAAGAGATGGGGATTAAATTTAGTGAAGAAAAATCAAATATAATGATGGTTAATACTGAGGAAAGAGAAGATGTAGAATTTTTATTGGGAGATATTAAGTTAAGTGTGGTGAATAGATATAGTTATTTGGGAATTATTTTAAGTAATCAGAAAAATTATTTGGATGAATGGGAGAAAAAATTGATAAATGAAGCAAAGAAAAGAAAGGGATTGATAAAGAAATTAACAGTATTTTCATATAATAAATATGATGTAGCTAGAATTATATGGAAAGGAGTTGCAGTAGCAGGATTAACATATGGTAATGATGCATTATATGTTAGTAAAGAGATATTAAATTATTTAGAAAAAGTTCAAAGGGAAGTAGGAAGACATGCATTGGATACAGAAGTATGGACAGCAAGGGAGGCAATTCAAGGAGAAATGGGATGGTCAAGTTTTCATATGAGAGATGCAAAAAATAAAATGAAAATGTTTGGTAGATTGCAGTTTATGGATAATAAAAGAATAGCTAAAATAGTATTTAATTGGGTTATGAGTAAAGGGCAGGTAACAAGATGGGTGAGAAAGGTAATGCGATATGCAAAAGATTTGGATAAAGAATTTATATCAGTATATTTGTACAAAAGATGGGATGATTGTGTTAAGAGGATTATTGAGTGTTATAGTAGTAAGGAATGGGATAAAAGAATAAATTTATTAATAAAGACTAGGGAGTTAGAGAGATGGAGAAATAGTATGGAGAGTAAAAAGAGTTTAAATATATATAGAAATAAACAGAATATTAGGTGTGAGTTAATATATGATAATAGTAAGGAAAGTAGTTTATTGTTTAAGGCTCGAACGGGATCTTTAGCTACAAAAAAAGAATATACATGTAAATGGAAAAATATGGGTGATTTATTTTGTAAATTATGTAAGGAAGGAATTGAAAATATTAGGCATTTGTTAATTGAATGTAAATGTTTGAAAACAGAAAGGGTACATATAATGAAGTTGTGGAAAAATAAATATGAAAAGAGTGATTATACAGAAAGTGAATTATTGGTTTTTATGCTAGGTTTGGGAAAAGATAAGGAGGATTTAGATATAAAGGTTATAGAGTTGACAAAAATTATGTTGTGGAAATGGGATAGAGCAGATTATGGGTAAATTTAGAGTGGGGAATGTAAAAGAAAGTGGCTAACAGGTTTATCTGGGCTTATTTGCTGAGATATTCTTGACTTCGTTTAAGGAGAAGCCATAATACATCACATCACATCACAAGACTGGATCTTCCACCTTTTTTCAGACTGTTATAATACCCTGAGTAAATATCTTTTTTCAAAATGAAATATTTTTATCTATTTACATAAAACCGTATGTTTTAAATCTTATAAAAGCACTGCCAGAAAGAAATAGCACATATTAAAAACGAGAAAGAAAAGATATTAATAATTTTAAAACTAATTTTTTTAAAAAAAATCAAAAGGTTGCAATTAAAATATTTCGTTTTTTTTAATGTGTACAAACACGCACAGGCATGGAAATTTATGATTGTAAATGTGGTACCTTACGATGAGTTGGGAATTTACTTCAGTGTAACCCTATGTATGCATTTCAGTCAGTCATAAATAAGTTGATATTTATAATTGTGCTGCAAATATACAGGTATAAACCCATTATTTCTTAAAACATATTTACCTCCTCAATGCAACCTTCTTAAATAATTTGTATAATTTGCTTGTCGTGCCGTTTGTTAGAAATGAAATATAGAGAAAATTGAATTCTTGGGGGGAGGAGGCGTAAATGTAGATGGTTCATAAGAAAACGATAATAAACTTTTTTTTTGTATATAGTTCTTTTGTAAAAATGACTAACCAAATGTCTTGGTAAATGTCTTCGTTAATCGTGTTACCGTAATTACTAACCCTAAGTAAAAATTTTTTTTGTTTTTTTTTTAACCAAGTTTATTGATATGTAATGGGCACACACACCATTACATTATTTTAAAAAAATTACACATTGAAAAGTTCGCATATAAAAACTTTTTTAAGAATTAAAAATTGAAAATTAAAAATCATCTAAACTCTAATATATATAAAATCGAACAGATGAGAAATTAAAAAAGAAACTTTATTAAAAAAAAGAAAAAGTTTTAAAACTAAATTTTTAACAAAAACTTAAAAAGATTTAGAGATAAAAATATGTCTTTAAGTTTGGAAAACAAATTAATTAATCATAAAATTGAAATGATTATTTTAATTAGGAAAAAGTAAGCTAGTCCTTGGGCATTTGAAATGTATAAGCAAAGGTCAGATAGGAGAGAAAAACAATGGGAACAGAATGGCCAATAAAAAATCACTCTGGAATTGGACCTCAGCGAAAAGACCACTATCGTCGTGATGTAATTTCCACTGGATCTGAAAGTACCATAAAAAGTGAATGAAAATTAATTAAGGAAGAGAGATGTGTGATAGTGGTGATATATGTTAATGCGGAGTTGATTGAAAAGATGCACTCTTCAATCCCTTCAGTTCTGCTAAAAAAGGAAAGAAATGACAAATCGTTTTCTATATTGTGGACCACAGGACATCAGGACCTGGAAGAAAACCATCTACCATAAAGGACAAATGGCTAACTGGATACCAATCTCTTCAGGACGGCATGGCAATTCACATTCAAATGGCAGGCAATGGATAAAGATGAACTTTTTAAAACCGTAAGAACTTTATGAACATTTTCAAAACAATAACTAAGTATAAAATTTTCCCAGTATTTAAAATAATTATAATAGAGATTCCTATGTGACCAAACGTAATCAGTTATTAATTATTTGATTGAATGTATTATTTGTTTGTAAATCATTTCCATTAATTTATTTTTTCTGTTCTTTTAAGTTTTATTATGATTTTTTCTTTTAAATAGCTTATATAAATGTTAAACTTAAGTCGGGCATGAATGGCTATATAGATTTGTAAAGTTATATTAGTTTTATTAGGGGAGGGTAATCTTAGGTTACTCGTTTTGTAGTTAAATTAGGTCAATGGATTGGATATATTGGTGTAATTAGTAGATGTAGTACGAGATTCGCTACGTGCAGAATTGGATTATACACCACACACTCCTGTTTTGTCTATGGAAGGGGATAGTAAGACGGAAAATGCAGTCCCTTATGGAGTTTTCTTTTTTATTGTTCTTCTTGCCAGACAGATGTCACATTCCTGTACTGGGTGAGAAACAATTTCTTCTCTTAACTCTTTCAGCTTCAAGCTGCCATATTGAACTTTTTAAAATACTGGTCTGACACGCAATTTTCACAATAACTTCAGTTTTAATTATGTTAGAGCAAAAACAATTACATTGCTAGAAACTAGAAACATTAAGGAAAACAATAAACATAAAGTAAATAGTGATAACTATATAAAAAATAAGGGGAAAATTTTTTTTTCACTTCCGAAATAATTATTATTTTGTTTGTTCATAATTTGAAAATTAACATTAACTAAAATTGAAAATATATCTTCAGTGATAATTTCTTTATATTTCTCACAAAATTATCTTTCTAAACATGTATAACATGTCTTATGTGAGTTAATCCACAGCTTCACAATCTCCAAAAGAATTCGGATATGACTTTCATTTTTATCTTGTACCGCAAATGTTCTAAATGTCAAAAGCATCTATAAAGAAAAAGATTTATCCTAATAAAAGATACAAAAGAAATCATCATAGCAATTGGCTTCTTATCCTTCTAAAACTAGAAATTGTAGGCTATTGTCTATATCACTGATAAAATGAGTTTCATCTCTTCATTTTATATTTTTTTGTGTACATCAGTGATGTTTATATTCTTTATGCACCCAAGTGATGTTTATATTCTGTATGCACAGAAGTGATGCTATCTTATATTTATTGTACCACATAGATATAATTTATTTGCATATAGTGTATTTGTTAGCTATAGACTTGAAAATAATGTTATGAAACGTATAGCAAAACCAAAGCATGAACCACGTATATATAATTTATTTGCATACAGATCATTTGTTCGCTATAGTCTTGAAAAATGTAAACAAGAATCAGAATTTGATTATATGTTTGTTTATGTTTGTATACAGTTGATTATTAGTTTTATAACAAATTACTTATAAACCATATTATATAAACATAATTAATGATTTTCGTAATAAATTATACTTTTTGAAAAACATTTTTATAATAGTGTAGGTAGAACGTTAGAAAATTACATTAGATATGAATTTTCTATGAGCATAAATAACTAACACACTTATTACAAACTAAAATTAATAAAAAAGATAATTTTATGAAGAAAAAATATATATAATTTTATGAAAAAAATTTTTAAAAAAATTTAAAAATGTTATAGCATTACATTGAAGATCTATTGTAGGCCTTCTTTGTGAATAGCACCGGAGAAAATATCATTTGCAGCCCGTAAATTATTTTTGCCTTTTATCGCTTCGTGATAAGTACAAAAATTATCAAAAAAAAACAAACAAAAAAATTAAATACTGTGGTTGATTAAAAAATTTGCCAAAAATCCAAATTTCAAACAATTTTTTTAAAATGAACATTTTCTGAAAGCCACGTGATTAAGCTATCGAAAGCTCATATTTTGTTTTACGTCATGCTTATACATTTTACGTCAGTAAAGAAAAAACAATATCTGAAAAACGTAGTGCTACGAGCACTAACAACATTGAAAAAGTTAACCCTGCTGTTCAGATGTAGATTCCTGACAGTATGGTATTTTGTGCTGTCATATTCATGCTACATTGAATACATCGATATATCAGATGGATTGACATTGGTTTAACTGCATACTTTTGGCCTAACGTTAAATAAGGGATAGAATATTTTCTTTTCAAATGCAATCTATGTAGTCTATTCATACTCGACACTCTAATAAATATTAAATTCATCTGTGCGAACTTATAAAAGTTAAAATGTAAATTAAAATCTAAAATCAAAGTTAAAATGCAAGTTAAATTTTAAAGTAAAAGTGATACTAAAATAATTTTAAATCTTATATATATTTAAATAAATGTTTCTGTGTGTTATTACTGGCAGTGGCTTTTATTATTATTTTTTTAATATTGAAAATGTTTTAGATAAGAATTATTTTATAAATCTCTGCGTCTCACTGAGCTAGTGACTGGGGCTAATGGTCTAAATATATATAAAAAAATTGGATCTTAACAGTGCGTATCTGCCTACTCTATAAATTTTCCAGGTTCAAATGGACTGGTGGCGCCCTGTAGGACAGATATGGTAAGACTGGATCTTCCACCTTTTTTTGGAACGTTATAATATAATTATAAATCAAGCCAGATGTCACATGATCTTAAAAGCCTGTTTAAATTGGGTCATGTGACATCTGACTTGGATTTATTTGTAATTTTATTTTTTTGCTATTCAGGTTTTGGTGGTTTTATATTGCTAAAGCTATTAATATGTGGTATATCTGAACTTAATTCAGTCCTTATGGCTATTTAAGATAGCTGGATTGGAAGATATGGATGTCTGAAAATTTCAGATTGTCTATTTAATAGTTATCCATTAGATAATGTGCTGGGCTTGTCCTAGTATTTTTAATCTAATGCTTGAATATCCTGGCATCTCACTGACAAAGCCACTATCAGAAACCGGTCTGGGGTTGAGGTTGATCTGAAAGGCTTCTTAAGAGCTTATTTGTGAGCTCTTTATAAAAAATTTAATATATCATAATACACATTACATAAAGAAAATTAAATAATTTCAGGCTAAATTTTATGATAGTCCTTTGTTAAAGTTTATTTCATTTAAAAGAAAGCATGTAAACAGGTTTTATTGAAAATATATTTACCTAGGTTTTCATTATTTTCAATTTCCAACTGGTTGGCCTTTGTATTCCATCAATGGTCTCAGGGCGGTTCAACAATGGGAGAGAGTGTATGTGCAACCATGTCTTATTTATAACTTAATCATTGGTTCCAGATATAGACAGTTGATTCAGCTGAGGACTTAGGGCAGAGGTCGCCAAAGTAGTCTATATAGACCCCCAGGGGTCTATTTAACAAAAGTAGGGGGTCTATCTGAGCCAGAGGGTCGATTGGGGGTCGAAGGAAAAACAATTCTTAATATGCAAATCAGACATATTTTTCATAAAACTATTGTTACACAATGTAAAATTACTTTAATAAATGTTTAAAATCATAAAATAAATGTACAAACACAGTACCTAATAGATAGGTTTATTTTAATTAACTGAAAATTGCTTTTTTGGGGGTCTATGGAGATTTCGAAAAATTATATGGGGGTCTATGGAGATTTTGAAAATTTATATAGGGGTCTATGATCAAAAAAGTTTGACGACCCCTGACTTAGGATGTGAAGCCCAGTCAAACACTCATGACTTTTTAGCAATGCATGTTGCTAATCTCGCAACTTTTGCATTAATGTTGCCCGCATCAGTAATAATAGGTTTGATACTGCACTTAAATTTCTGAATATCTGAATGAATCTCAGAATGAACACCAATATGAAATTTTTTTAACAATAGGAACACACTCCTTTTATATCTAACTTTCCTATTATTTAATTCCTTGTCATTGTTTTAATTTTTTATTGTAATAAATTTATTTTTAATTAATTTTTACATTTTATTTTATATAATCTCTTTTCTAGATTAATCTACTATCTTATTGCTTTTATATCAATGAGTTAGGTTACATAGTTTCTAATTACTTTAATTATTAGTAACAATTTTATTATCAGCTTGGAATCTTACTGGCATTGCAAAAGTTTTCTTTTGCTAATTAATTTTAGTCTGATTTTTTACATTTACTTATTTTTAGATTTTTTCACTAAGATTTTATTTTCCCACCCTACTCTTAGTAAAGAGCTTTATTCTAAAAGCAAAACTGTATTTTTTTAAAATGTACTTTTAAATATATTGTTCTTGCCTTTCTCTTTTATCTAATAAATTTGTTTTTAAATTATCAAATATATAATGTTGTCATCTGATCCTTCGTGTCAGCCGCCAGAGGCGCGATTTCTAGCTAAATTTCTAGAAATATGCTGTTTCCGCAACCGCACCCAAAGATTGTTAATTCGGAGTTAAGTCTACTTTCTACACTAAAAGGTAGAGTGTTAACTCGGAAATTAAATCTTTCTATGATAAAATCTTGAAAGAGTGTTAACTCAGCTTAGCGGCTAACAGTGTGGTTTTTTCCGATACTAAAAGCAGAGGAAAATGCCGTAGTTGTTTGTTTCATGCACTATATCGTAATGCTGCATTATGTATTTGATGTAACAATATCGTACGAGGGTGTTTAATTTGATCATGTCAAAATTATTTAAATTTTCATCGGTGCCTTTTTTTTTAAGACCAATCGATGTACTGTTACATTTTATCAATTTTAACAGTATTCTGATTGTTCCCCATAAATTTGTATTCCTCCTAAATTTTCGATTAGGGTGGAATAGCGTAAAAATTTAAAAATCACACTTTGAGTCACGTTTTAACGAGAAATTTTCCGAGACAAAAAGTACGGCTAATTACCACAACAGAAAACTTGAAAAGATGGGAATTGCCAGACACGGGCCGGCACTGGAATATTTTTACAGCAGAAAAAAAGAAAAAACATCCTGCTGCTAAAAGAAAAGATTGGATTGTGTGGCAAATATATGCAGATTTGAGGTCCAAAAACATCTGCCGACAGAAATGTTCACTTCATAAAGGCAAGCTTGTTTGAGGGATTCTAAATGGCCTTCTTCAAATGTCAAAAATAAAAGAAGTAACTTCAATTTTTATTTAAACATACATCTCTTCTCCCGATAATTGTTGTCGTCGGCAATCAAATGTAAAATAAAAGAAGTAACTAAAATTTTTATTTAAACGTAGCCCCCAAAACCCCTCTTCTCCCAATAATTATTGTCGTCGGCAATCAAACGGTCAAATAAAAGGAACATCAATTATTCTTTAATTGTATACAAAAAAACAAAAAAAACCTCCCACTAATTGTCCTGGCCAATCAAAAGTAAACCAACCAAAGTAAGACAGTAAATTATTAGTTAAACATAACCCAAATTACTATTCGAACGTACACCGAAAAAGACACGTTCTTGTCAATCAAAATTAAAGAAACCTAGACTATTATTGTCCCATTGTCAAATTGAATATTATTTGGGAAAACCCAAATAATTTATAAACGAAAAAAAAGAAAGAAAGTCAAATCGGTTTTCAATCAAAGGTAACCGATAAAAGTAACTTAAATTTTTATTTAAACATACACACGAATAAAAACAAAACGCAAAACTTTTTCTCCCAATAATTGTTGACAGCAATCAAATGTAAAAAATAAAAGGAATGTACAATTATTCTTTAATCGTAAACAAAAACACCCCTCCCAGTAATTGTCGTCAGAATCAAATGTAAAGCACTAAAAATAAGGTAAACCAATTCTTTTTTAAACGTAACCCGAATTACTATTTGACCATACACCAAAAAAAGACCCGCTCTTGTCAATAAAAATGAAAAAAAACCACAACAACTATTATTATCCCATTGTCCAAAATATTAGGTTTTGGGCAAACCAAAACCGTAATTTATAAACGCAAAAAAAAAAAAGTCAAAACCGTTGTCAATCAAATATAACCGATAAAAGTAACTTCAATTTTGATTTAAACATACACAAAAAAAAACCTCTTTAGCTCCCAATAATTGTTGTCGGCAATCAAATTTAAAATAAAAGGAAGGTAAATTAGTATTTAATCATCATCCAAAAACACCCACCCCTCTCACTAATTATTGTCAGCAATCAAATGTACACCACTACTAAAAGTAACGTAAACTACTATTTTTTAAATAGTTACACCCCTTCTCCCAATAATTGTCTATAATCGTACACACAAAAAAACACGCCTCCCAGTAATTAGTGTCGGCAATCAAATGTAAACCGATCAAAGTAAGACTGCAACTTATTATTTAAACGTAACCCAAATTACTATTTGAATCTATACCAAAAAAAAAACACCCGCTCTTGTCAATAAAAATTAAACAAACTATTATCGTCCCATTGTCAAAAATATTTATTTGTAGAACCAAAACCATAATTTATAAACGAAAGGAAGTCCAATCGGTCATCAATCAAATGTAAACCGATAAAAGTAAAGGTTTTAATTTTTATTTAAACATACACACACGCACACGAAAACAAAAAACAACACTTCTCCCAATAATTGTTGTCGGCAATCAAATGTAAACCTATCAAAGTAATGTAAATTATTATTTAATCGTACACAAAAAAAAACCCTCCCACTAATTGTTGTCGGCGATCAAATGTAAACCTATCAAAGTAATGTAAATTATTATTTAAAGATCCATCAAAAAAACCCGTTCACTCTTGAATTTTGTCAATCCAATTTTATAAAAACAGTAATATTTTTTTTTTTTTAAAAAAAACAAATTACTATTTGAACACACATCAAAAAAGACCCTTTGGTAAAAAAAAAAAAAAATTAAAAAAAAAACTATTATTATCCCATCGTCAAAAATATTATTTGGGAAAAATAATTCAGAAATGAAAGAAAGTAAACTTTGTAAACAAACCAAAAAAAAAAGTCAATAGAGAATCGCTAGCCCGGGAACTATATATTAATGTGTTTTTCGGTTAGAAATCGTGCCTCTGGCGGCTGACACAGATCAGATGACAACCTAAAGAGCTTTATTCTAAAAGCAAAACTGTATTTTTTTAAAATGTACTTTTAAATATATTGTTCTTGCCTTTCTCTTTTATCTAATAAATTTATTTTCAAATTATCAAATATATAATGTATATGTGTTTTATCACATTTTTTTTTCACTAGCGTTATACTATATAAAAAAGTAATTTTAATCATTGTTTTAGTTTATGTTTAATGGCTTTAAGATTATCATTTGTAGTAATATAGTACTATTGTTTTTAATATTTTATTATAGTTTGGGGAGAATATTGATGTATATATGACAAAAGCCGATGGAAGTTTCATGAAGACAACCATATCTGAACTTTTACCCTAATTAAAAGGCCTTGTCTTGTTCTAAAGCCAACTGATGCTATTGGCAATCAGGAATGAATATTCGTTTATATTAATAAAATTATTAAAAGTTTTACTGATTATGAGTTTATTTGATACTATGTGAAATGAACTAAACTGCACTTAGCAAATATCTATCTTTTTGAATATTATTATTTGAGATTATTTGCTATTTTCCAGCATTTTTTTTGCATGACATATATATTTGAATGGTATTCCAATTATTTTTGAGACTGAAGTTTCTGAAATTCATGTATTATATGTGAGATTGTTTCCACTGGTTAATTGTTTACATTCAACCCCTTTTCAAATGGTGGTAATTACATTTCTTGCTTTTCATTTACATCTCGGGAGACAGCCATAAATCACTTTATGCTATATTTTGATATGATTGACACTAATATTTAAAAATAATCATTTTACCTATGAATTTTTTAGTATTAAAAAACCTCACTAAAACATCAATCACATGACCCACTATTTCCTATTCTTACACAAACGATTAAAACAGTAGTACACCCAATATAATAGCACCATTCAGGGCAAGCCATAGTAATCAATGAATGCTAGAAGGGTTATGTATAAAACTCCTATATAGTGCCTATTCCTCCAATATCTCCAGACTAGTTTCTAGCTTGCAGCCTTCAGTACCATAAGGAGAGTTTGCTACTGTTTTAAATTTTAGTATACATATAAATTACCCCAAATTTAAAAGTAAATAAAAACTAGCCAAAACACGTCAATCATTGGTCGAGAGGTCAGCATTCATATCTAAAGTCTAAAAAATGAAATAACTTCAAATCAAATAAAAAATGTTCATCTATGCATTTATTGGATTATTATTGCAAATAAGTGTTGGATAAAATTACAGCATATAAATTAAGTTTATGTCATATTTTAGTAAACACACTGAGAATAAATGTACTTAAAAATGCATGTTTATATTGCCAATATCAGTACTTATTACCTGACATATCAGACTGATATTTCATGCCAAACATGGTTTAAGTACAACCTAATCTCATTGTGTATGACAGAAATCTAAACATCTGATATGAATGAAAACCAGTGGATGTGTTAGAACATGATCAAAATTTTTATTGGTTGTGTAATATTAAGCACACTGATCTGGTGAATGAACATGGCATAATTAAAGAACTGAGAAATATTTCTGAAATAGATTGCATAATTAAAGAACAGAAACATTTCTGAAATAGATTTATCTTTTTTTTAAGAACAAAATATTAATAGTGTATATAAAATTTGTGGTACTGATTTAATATGCACTCGTGACCATTTTGAATTCTAAGCACTGTCCAACACCCCACCGACACATTCAAGCAATAAATGAAATTGTTAATCTACACATGATCATGATGTGGCCATTAAAAAATCACAATTTTTCATCAATAATTAAAAACAAATTGATATCAAATTTGTTTTATTATAATAATCTTTGGTTGTTTTACAATACCATGTTGAAACCATCGGAGGGCGGTGTTTGTTTGTAAACAAAGATAAATATAATGTTTACAGGGCCACTGCCAATGGGTTTGTTTATTATCACATTTCAAAGTAAAGTAATATCAAATAAATTTTAGAACACGCAACAACAAAAAAAAAAAATATGCAGAAATCAAAAAATTGAATTGAAAAAAGTACTTTTTTTTTGTTATTCTTTTCATTACTTATATTTTTTTGGGGCCGGAAATTTTTTTGTTATATGTATGTTTTCGATTTTGTTGATCACATTTAAAAGTACTATCTATCAAATAAAATTTTTGGAATGAAGACAAACAACAAAAAAAAAAGAGTACATCAATTGAAATGAATTTTAAAAAGTAGTTACTTTTTATTCTTCTCATTACTTACATTTTTTGGCAGCGGTCGGGTATTCTACGACAAAATCAGCTTCTTTTCTTTTTTATATTTTTGTTTTATAATAAATTACAAATACCAAATAGATTTCCATTTAACCGTACCAAACATTTACTACCAAAAGGTCCGACTTTGGGAAGCGGGGTGGGGGTGGTTACAATTCCTAAGCAAACAACGCTCCAACTCGAAAGTTGACCAACTTTTTACCGTAATTACAAAAACCACATAAATATATTTACGGCAATTAAAAGCAACTTTTAGGGCTGTTCAGGAACAGCATGCATGCAGCTTCAAAGCTCTTGTTTGATAACCCTTCCAGTAGCAGTCAGAGAATCTGACATCCGTAGCAAGTTTCCAATTTCAGCCATTCGATGAAACTCGCCTTTCTCACAGAAACGGGACTTAGAGCATGATTTCATCCGAATCGCACTTGAACCTACCCTTGCCAAATTTTTTGAGCAGGAAGTAGAGGCTAGGGAAGCATGAGACTGCTTTTAATTGTTAGTAGACATACCTAAAAGATGGCAGATAGAGGGGGAGGTGGTCTTAATGAATATTAAAATAGTTTTGACACTCGGAATCCCAGACACCCTCACCCAATACTGTAGCCAAAAGTGAAATGTGATCGCACATCAAAAATGCTTAGCACAAATCTGAGCTGTAAGGTGACACGATAGCTTCTGCTGCAGATTCAATGTCATGTTTCTGTGCGTTAGCGTAGAAATAGACACTAGCAGCCATGCCGTACCGAACGGACTATTTCTAGGCTTACACATTAGAAATAGAACATTCGCTAGTGGTGGTAGGCCACCTAAACAGCATATTTCTGTGCGTTATGACAGAAATAATGCCCTCTGGTGGTTTCAACATGCTATTGTTAAACAACCTAATCTTTTTTCAGATGAGATAAACACTGAATGAAAAACATCTTGTTGCAGTCACTATTTCAGAATTTTTTTTATAACCTATTAATAATAAGAAAATTATAATTATTAATTGATACTTTCAAATTATAATGCCTTGCTAAAAGAAGAATGAAAACCCTTTTCTCTCTTATCTACTACATAGAGTTAGATAAATTAAATGATCAGGAAATTGTGTCTATTTGCTTTTCTGGTTGTCTCTATGTTAATATAACGATCAAATTTTCTGACACATCAGTTGAAGATTATATTATTGTTTGTGTGTGTATATATATATAATAAAATCATTTTAATTGTTTGTTTTTGTTATTTGAAATTAAATTTAGTGTCTATGTCAATCTTATTTAAATATTATTTCCATTGAATAATTAAAATAGTTTGTTTATGATCCCGAATGTCTTTGTGCTTTAGGCTTAGAAAAGTTTTGGAATGTTAATGGGCAAGGAATTAAAATGCTAGGTCATGATATTATTTTATCATATGTAGTTATCAATAAAAGAAAATTGTGCTCTACGAACCAATTTGGTATATCCTAATTATAAATGAAGCTATTAGAGGGTGTGACTCCAACTTTCACATAGATTATTGATGAAAAAATATAACCTATGCTTTTTTAGAGTTCTTTAAATGTGGTTTTTATAAAATAGAATTGATTGGTTGGATCATCATTTTTGCTAATCATTAAAATCATTAAAAACCAACTTCATGATTTCTATATTACGTAACTTATTTATATATATATTTATTACGTTTTTTTTTACTAATACATAAATAACGATCAAGTGATATATATATTTATTTTTGCAACAAACTTTCCTCGTATCTTAAAGAAGCTCAGTTATTGGTATTTGCAGCATTTTTTAAATGGTTTTACAATTTGATTGGTGACAAAATCTTGAAGTAAAATGTGAGAATTGATTAATATTAATTCAAAGTAAAATTGCTAGATGTCGCTATCATTTATGGAAAAGAAAAAATATAGAGTACATTTTGCCGCTTTTGATGGTACGGTAAATAGTTTCAACTTTCACAAACAAGAACTTCACAAATATTTTTTTACTTGTTTATTTTAATTTTTTTAAAAAATAAAATGAAATATTTGTTTGTTTTTGGTAAATATATAATATTTACATTCAGATTTCATTTGAAAATACTTGTTTGTCAGACAAAAATACATATAAAGGTATATTAAAAACAAAATGATTAAATGCCTTTAAAAATTGCAGCCGTAATTTTTTTGTAATGATAAGTTGAATTTTTAAATTTCACAGATTATATTCATTATGTAATCGTATTCTTTAATGAAATATATCTCACCAATAAAAAAATTTGGTAGAATTTTTTATTAATTAGAAACATTTTCAAAAATAAAATAAAACCTCATCATAAACATTTCCAATTATTATCAATCCGTTGCAGTTGAAGTCTTTTTAAGTTAATCATCTTCTTTAAATATATTCTTTTTCTTCCCATCACAGATAATTATTTATTTTATCCATTTATCTTGCATATGATTTGTTTCTAGGTCTTTTACAATTTCTTGGAATATTATTAAAAACTTCAACTGCCCATTTATTACAATTTCTCCTCACAATATGTTAACACCATCTTCATTAGTCTTAATTTTTTGAATGCTGACAATGATATCTGTTAGTTCCCTCACCCATGTATTTTGTTTTAAATGGCTTTTTCTTTCTCTCAGTATATCACTCCTAATACTTCATTGAGTCATCTGACATCTCAGACTTACTCTTTTTTTAAATATCCAATTTTTGAACTATAAATAATATATTAAATATATTTCTTTTCAAGCATATAGATATATTTTCTTTTAATGTTATTTATGTTTGCAGTTGAAAGGGCTCTCTTTTCTACCCAAATCCTTCACTTGTAATGTTTAAAATGATGCAATTTCTTTTTTTGTTTGCTGGAGTTTGAGGCTTAAGGATTGGCTTGATCTTGAATCTGGTGTTTGAACTGTGATACCTTTTAATTTTGAATTATAGAAATCTTAATTCCCTGGCTTCAAAACTACATTTATCCATATTAACACTGATCGCACCTCAGTTGAATATTTTGAATAATTTATTGGTTCAGGCCAAGATTTTTCTTTGCAAAGATATGGATAGTAATAAAATTATGAAAATAAAAATTTAGAAGTATTCTGACTGTTAATCAATCTACAATTAATTAAAAAATGACAAATGTATCCTACACTATTATAACATCATATCAATTTCTTCATTTGTAGAACTTAGTGCATATATTTCTGAAATACTGCTATATTTTATTATTTTGATTTTATTTTTATTCCTTAAATAGACATACAGTATATTAAACAAGGCAAAACTCTCCATACAATAGTGCCACCCTGTGCCAACCAGAGTAATCAATGGATGCCAGAAGGGTTTGAGGATCTAGGTGCAGTGCCCTCAGATCAAAGGCTCCTCACTGACGAATGCCACAAGTCAGAAACTAGTCTGGGGATATTTGATGAGTAGGCACTAGATAGGGATTTTATGCACAAAGCCTTCTGGCATCCATTGATTACTCTGGTTGGCACATGGTGACACTAGTGTATGGAGAGTTTTGCCTTGTTTAATAACAATTATGTGCTAGTATAAGAGATGGTGATCATGTGATGTTTAGTGGTTTCATATAGTATATTCTCACAAACTTGTAATTTTCTGTTCTATGGTTTTATTGGGAAAAAAAAAACTTTGGTCACTTATCTTTTTGTTAATCTGAATAAATAATTCTATAAT
The DNA here is from genome assembly GCA_028023455.1 of Epiperipatus broadwayi. Classification (NCBI taxonomy): domain Eukaryota; kingdom Metazoa; phylum Onychophora; class Udeonychophora; order Euonychophora; family Peripatidae; genus Epiperipatus; species Epiperipatus broadwayi. The sequence continues at coordinate 39,384 of JAQFVV010013267.1, forward strand.
CAACATTGCAACAGTTTTGAGCACTGGCTTTCTATTGCCATGTTAATATCTTCCTTTTTTAAATTCATATACTATCACAACAATTTTATTTCACTTTCAGTTTTGTAAATATTGCATTGGACAATGGCCAAGAAAGCTACGGGATACTTCTTTCAGCTGTCTGGAATTTTGAAAAAAGTGGTTTGTTGGTAATAATAATTTTCTTTGCAAAATCTCTCTATTTATGATTAGCTATAAATTAAAGTCAACATTTCTTGCCTTAATCCTGTTAATGTAGGATTCATAACTGTTGGCTATTTGTTCTGCTTTTATGTGCAAATTTTCATCCATGATCACTTTAGCACTTTAGTAACACCTATTAAAACATGGCGATGCAAAAACTCATTACTCTACATAAGTTATTATTATTATTGGGTGTCAGTGACCTTTTTTTATCTCAACATTGACCATAAATTAATCCACCATGTTGTTCTCTCATAGAACTGTTGGTCCATTGTTACTTATTTATATGAATTTATTTTTATTTCCTATGTAACTTTCATATGTGAAAGTTCTTACACTTTCCATCATTCTGTGGATCCTTCATTCTGACCTAATGTCAATATATATATTTACCAATATAATTTTTTTAGTAGTATAGAATAGGAAAGGTTTTAATTAGTCTTTTACAGAAGCTATATTAAGGCAATAGGTTTGGTTTTATGTTTGGACACAACCATTTTGCAACACAATAAAATCTAAATACATGGAAGGGGGGGTATTTTTTTGGGAAAAAAATGAATGTGAGAACATTTTTGGACTCGGTTTGTTATTTTAAAGCAAAATGTTCTGACAGAAAAACAATATTAGTATTATTTTTTTTCTTGTATTACTATAATAGGGAAAAACACGCAGATCCAGATTTAGACTTAATTATCGTGTATATAAAAATCTTATTTCTCTGTTATCTTATTAGTGAGTGTATGAACGTTTGTGCGATGTCATGGAGCAAATTCATAAGCACTATGTTTATGCAAAGGAAGAAATTCTGCCATTAATAGAAAACTCTCAGAAAAAAAATCAGTACATGTGCTTTTAACTACAAAGGAATAGTATTTAAATCATAAAGAAAATGTGATTACAGCACATAAATTCATGTTTGAAATGTGATATTTATTGAGGCAAAAAATAGATGCTATACTATAGTATTTACATTTGTTTTTGATTAGCTTATAATTGAAATCAAAATGATGACCTTTCAAGTTAGTGTACAATTCTCACATTTAAAATCTTTTGTTTAATTTATCTTAAATCTTTAAAAAAAATAGGTTAAAGCAACCAATTAAAAAAAACAATGGCCTTTACAAGGATAAGTATATTGCTATTATATAAAATCCTAAAGCAATATAAACACATATCATATTTTCATAATTAGGGAAATTAAAAAAGTATGAATAACAGACAAAATGTTGCAATTGATATATTAAAAAATCGAGAAATTTTTTTTAATAATTATTAAGTAAGAAAATCAATACAATTAGAAATAAAATAAATGCTAAAACAATTTCAATAAAATATAAATTATAAAATAATCTTTCCATATTAGTGCCATCTATGTATGCTTGAAGTAGTGACTGTCAAATGCACATAAAATAGATATTAATACCTAAATTTGTATATGAGTATTGTTTTTACAAATAAGGCCTGTGATATAAAGATGGCAGAAATGCAGCTGTGCAGCCAGAAATAACTTTGATTCTATTCATCTGTCAATCTGAAAATTTGAAATTCATTTCAACTCAAGATTTTGAAGTTAATTTTGCATATATAGCTAAATAGATCTGAAAGCAGTCCAGAATAGTATTTTCATTTCTTTACTTACTAAAGGCACTTTACTGCTTAGGAATTACACAGGGTGACCAGACTAGTTAGATCAAAAATTGGGACATATTGACCAATCATTTTTATGGTATTGCATCCTTTTTTTTCTCATAAAACTCCATCTCTGTGTATATTCATCATTGTAAGTACAACTTCCTCTTTGACAAGTTATCTATTGTTTAGGGTTATTAATATTCCTATTAATTTTATTATTATAGAAAATCAATATCAACAAAGAACTAGTAAAACTACACTGTCAATCAAAGGAGATGCAAATGCAGTTTAAATTTTAGCCTACAAAAATCCAACTGTGAATTCTCTAAAGCTAATTAGGATGTGAGAACACATCTATGTTGAGAACTCATCCATATAACATAATAGCGATCTTTGTTTTAATGTTGGAATTTGTCTGAAGTTTTTATAATATTACTGTAGAGACTGAAATAGATAGAGAGGGCCAAAACTCATTTTTTCAATGAATTATTTATGTAAGACAAATAATTATGAGTATTGAAAAATTGGGACACACAATGGTCCTGAAAAGACATTTCGGGGGCACTGGGACATTAATCTAAAATGGGGACAAATCCTAAAAAATTGGAATATCTGGTCACCTTAGAATAATGACAATAACAAGATATCAATAAGATTGAATATTCAGCAGAGGGTTGTATTATGTTAAATGTTACTGTGGAAGACAGCAAAACTAAAATGGAAGTAGATAGTGGTGCAGGACTCTCCCTGATATTATATAAAGAATGGATGAGGATAAACAATGGTAGAAAAAGGAAGTACACACTACAGAATACAAAGGTGTTAGCCACAGATATAAATGATAACAAAATCAATATATGTGGAAAAATGAATATACCAGTGAGAATGAAAGAGAAAAATATGGTATTACCACTACACATAGTAAAAAAAAATATTAGCTCTTTGCTGGGTAGAAATTGGTTCCATCTATTAGGTTTCTGGATCAAAATTATTAAGAGAGTAGAGTTGAAAACCAAAGTCAGAATGAAATTCCCAGGACTATTTAAACAGGGACTAGCAGAGCTAAAAATGCTTTGTAGATATTGAAATACTAGGAGAGGCACAACCCATCATATGCAATCCCTGAAAAGTCCCATTTGCACTAAAGCCAAAAATTGAGCAGACCATCAAGGATATGGCTAATAGAGGCATATTGTTGCCAGTTGAAGAATCAACATGAGCAACTCTAGTAGTGGCAGTGATAAAACTGGATGTGAGAATCCAACTTTGTGAAGACTATCCATTACTGTGAATAAGTTTATAATAAAAGGGCATATCCAGTTCTGAGTGTATATGAAGTATTGGCATCGCTCAAGAGGGTAGAAATTCATTACAAAAATTGATTTAAAATTGGCTTTCCACCAAATACCAGTGACAGATAGAACTAGAAAACTGCTGACTATCACTATGTATCTGGGACTGTATAAGTGCAATAAGGTGCCATATGAAATTACTATGGCCCCAAATGTGTTCCAAGTAAAAGTGAATGGGCTACTGCAGGGCATGGAGGAAGTTAGATCCTACATGGATGACATCTTAGTGACTGCAAAGAGATCTGAAATGAATTGTAACTTCCAAGTCTAAAGCTATAGCTATTTTGTAAATCTTACTGAACATTCAAAGTAAATTTAATTTTCCAACCTTTCCTTTATTTAAACTGTAAAGTCACCAATTGTTATTTGTCTTGCTCTCTGTAAATTAAGTTTTAATATTTGTAAAACCTTTAATTTTATTTAAACTAAAATGGAAAATTAATGATTATACTATTAATTGTAATCTATCTTTGCTTTCATGCTTGTGGTAATGTCTATTCCATTCTATAAGTTTTAATTAGAATTTTATTTTGGTAATATATGTTATAATATACCAAACACCTCTTGAAATAGTGAGCATATTAATTATCATAAGTTTGTGCTGAAGATAGTGTTAATTTTATCTTCGATCTAGTAATTATATAATAATGCTTAGTTATTCAAATCATACTCACTCTTTTGAAATTAGGTTACTTAGTCATAGTATTTGATCAGTTTGTGATCGTTATAATGTTTTGGAAGTCCATCCCTTCTTTAATAAGTAATTATTCTGGTTTGCCAATACTATAACTATAAAGTATAATCTATAAAGATTATTTTATCCAGTAAAGTAATGCTAACCACGGAGATATATTATGTATGTGTATTTTATAATTGGTAATTAATTTTAATCCCCTGAAATAGATATCCCACTATTAAAAATATGATTAGTGATGCAGGTCAACCATTTCTTAGACAGAAATGATGAATTGACTTGTGTTGGCATCACAGGGATTCATTCATGATTTTATAGGAAAACATAATTATTTTGATTATAATTGTTATGTTTGGGAATTATATATGTATAGATGTACCCTTCTTTGCTAATCCTCATGGGTCGACAGCAAAGTCTGTCCAGTTATATCAGCTGTTTATGTAATGGCGAATACAAGTACATCAAATATGCAACTAGGGTATGATCTTAGGACTTTTGGGTAGCCTATCTGAGTTCTGAACCTTCATATATTTTAGATTGATTTATTATCAAATTTACTGGTTTAAACAAACTATACATCTTATATGTGGAAGTAACTTCTCATCCATACCACCAAATCCTTTATAAATTTAGTAATTGCTGATTGCAAACCACAAGTGATGTTAATTTAGCCCGATCCATCTTGTGTATTATGTTTATTCATTAATTCATGTGACAACCTTAGAAATTCTGGTGCAGCAAATCATGATTGGCATCATCTTTTGAAATTAATATTCTCAGATCTTAATTTGCTTATCATAAATAACCTTAAACCTCCATCACTGGGCAAACCACAATCAGGGAACTTGATATAATTTGGCATATTAACTTGTCATAGGAATCAGTAATTTACCAGGTACAAAAGTTATTAGATCCATCTGGACTAAAGTCATTGACAGTATAATATATTCAATTAACCTTAGCCCACTGTATAATGCACGATAGTATTAAATTAGCTATACTTTAATCACTAATTGAATGTAACCTATATTGTATTATGTTACTCATTATCAACTATAATAAACTTGTTTAAATGTACTTAGTCTGTATTATCATTCTTATAATATTCCAATCAAATTAGATTATTAATTAAACACATTTAATATATGAAATAATTATAATATTGATATTATTCATTTGTTAATTAGATTTATCTTATCATTAGTTTATTAACCCAGTTGTGTTGCATTGTGTAATAAAATTTAGAGACCCATTCCTTTTCCTGTTTGGAAAATGGCCACAGGTTAAATAGAACTTGTAGGTAAACACAGAAATGTTATTCATAGAGTGTTAAATTGTGGAGCAAGGTTGAAACTTGGTTGGATTTGGGACTCCTATATCCCATCTTGATCAGGTTTAGGTATATTTTGCTGGGACTCTGGGTTTTGTTGTGTGAATATACAATTCTGACCATTACAATACCTACTGTAATACTTAGTTTTTATGTTATATTTTGATATTGATCATACTATTTTAATGATGTCATAAATAACAACATGACTGAACTAATTTATTTTTAATAATTTTTTGTTTTACTTCAAAATATTGTCTAATGCTATAAATCTAAAGTGTCTTTTTAATTAATTATTTAACTGGGATTATATCGTTTTTTATTAAACTAATTAAAAAAAGAATTAAAGTGATTTATTGACTAGGAATTTGCAAGAAGTTTGAACATCAGGTTTATGTGTTGGGCTATTGTCCACAGACTTTGAAGTACACACTGGAACACTCTACAACTGCACTAAACAACAAAGAATATTGAAATAATAGGTTGAATGGTATATATAACTTTTTTGAATACATAAAAAGCATAAGTGAGTAGACTATATTACAAATAAAAAATGCTAAAGCTTTATTGCTTGGGTCAGGAGTTAATAAGAAGTTTAAGCACCAGATGTGTGAGTGCCAGAATTGATCCTGGATTTTCCCGATCCCAAGTCAAATGCCCTACTAACTATCAAACCTCACAGGTTATATTATAAATCACATGATCACCATCTTTTATGCTAGCACATAACTTATTAAACAGGCAAAAGTCTCCATACAGTAGTGCCACCCTGTGCCAACCAGAGTAATCAAGGGATGCTAGAAGGCTTGTGCATAAAATCCCCATATAGTGCCTCAGACTAGTTTCTGGCTTGTGGCCTTCATCAGTGAGGAGTCTTGGATCTGGTGCAGTGCCCTTAGATCCAAGGCTTCTCACTGACGAAGGCCACAAGCCAGAAACTAGTCTGGGGATGTTGGATAAGTAGGCACTAAATAGGGATTTTATGCATAAGCCTTCTGGAATCCCTTGATTACTCTGGCTGGCACAGGGTGGCACTTGCCTGTTTAATAGGGTATATTATAAATATATGTCTGAAAACCCCAGGATAAAAACTTTCTGCTAATTAATGTATATAGAAAAAAACTACATATAAATATAAATAGAATAGAATTCATTATTAATAAATTTAAAAAATTAGTGTTGTTGAGATTGACATTATATTATTATTTAATGAACTAAGATGTTTGAGAGTCCATTATTTCAATTTTATACTCCAAGCAATATTTTTTCATGAAAAAGTGAGAATGAATATATATAAAAATTGAGTTTGAATGATGAAAACATTTTGACATTGTCATGGGAAAATATAATGTTAAGAAAAATGAGAATCTGATAAATTTAGAGTATAAGTTGGAAATAGGACCTGGGCTTCTGGAATTTGTTTACAAACAAAAACTGTTTATTATAATTATTTTTACATGATTTGAAAAAAGATTAATATAATACATATTCAAATGAAAATACAGAAAATATGGATTACACTTTGTCTAAAAGAAAATATGTGTTTCAAGAATGACATCTCTAATAGATTCAATGTGGAAGAAATTATTCATGAACAAGATGCAGAGTAAAACTATTAAAAATCAGCAATGGACACTAAATTCAGAAATATGAAGTAAATTTAAGGTAGAACTCACAAATCACTTAAATTCATAACAGTTCTTTAGGCTATTTAAATTTGAATGAAAGATCTGAAATACATGCCTTTTGTTAGAATAGCTGCATTGATATTAGAAAAGAAAACAGTAATTCAATAGATAACTATTTGTTAAGGTATATCTATGCATAAAGGTGAAAAATATGAAATATTTAGAAATAGCATATAACAAAATATAACTAAATTGGTAAGAATAAATATATAAAAGAACAAAAGTCCACATATAAAATGTCTTCTTAATATATGGAATAATATTTATGGCAGAAATAAGAAAAAATGTTAGTTATAAAGAATATTAATGAGAGTATTAAGTGTACTGAAGCATTTGGCAAAGAATTATACAATACTAAGGATTAGACTGGGTCATATAAAAGTTTATAAACCATGAAATAAAAATATTAAATTGTTTTATTGTTGGTAATTCATGAGAAGTTTGAATATTATGGCAGTATCTTCTGTACTATTATTAATAAACTTTGAGAATTAGATTGTGACCTATGCATGGAACCACAAAAGATATTAAAGAAATTGTTAATTAATGTATATAGAGATTATTTATATACAAATATAAATAAAATAGAACTCATTAATAAAAATGAATAAATGTGGTTCAAACTAATGGTATATCAGAATATTAACATGATTTAATCGACTCAGATGCATCAAATTCACATTATTTAGATTTATGCTCCAATAATTTTTTTTTTACTGAATAAGAGGACATTTATATATATATATATGCAGAATGCTTCTGAATGGTTCAAACATTTTCAAATTGTTATGGGAGAATACAATGTTTGAAAGAAAAAAACATTGTATAAATGTGTAATTTGAGATAGAAGTGAGATGGGATATAGGCTTCTGGAATTTGTTTAGGATAAAAACCTGATTATTATAATTGTTTTTACTTATTTTGGAAAAAAAAATGGTAAGAAAATATTATGTGTCCAAATGAAGACACAACAGAAATTTTGCATAAAAGAAAATATGCATTTAAGACTAGCATGTTTAATAGATTCAACATGGAAATAATTATTCATGAATGAGATGTAAAATAAAATTTAATACAATGTTAAAAATTATTAAAAATCAGCAATTTATATCTTTATATTTCATAAATATTCAAGTGAATTCAAGATAGAACTCAAATATAATCTAAATCCATAGCAGACCTTCAAGATTTCTCATATTTCAATGAAAACATCTATAAACATACTTTTTATTAGAATAGCTAGCTACATTGATATTAAAAATAAAAACCAACAACAATTTAACAGTTAAAGTATTTGGTGAGAGATGACAATATATCTACAAAAAAAGAATACAAAAATATTTAAAAATTGCTTGTTAAAAAAATGAATATGTGTAATGTTGCAAAATATTTTGGAAAAAGCTATTGATAATATAAGAAAATATAACTAAATTAGTAAGAATAAATGTAAAAAAGCATAAAAATTCCTATATTATAAAATTCATTTTGCTAACAAAATTTTTGGCAATAATAAATGATAAATAGCATGATTACAAAAAATAGGCATGAGATTATTAACATGTCTTTAGCATTCAATAAAAATTACAAATAGAATAAAAAAGAACAGAAAAATAAACTAATATACTTTTATTGTTAAAAGGAGGTTGCCTTGACAACAGATTAAGATAGTTGATTATTAGTGATATTGTGATTGTCTAAATGCTAACTGCTTTTAATGATTATTATTCATATATGGACTAAATAGTACAGGGTTAATAAATATAAATTAAGAATATAAACATGAGATTTTATAGTAAAGTTGGTTAAAAGTAGCACATGATTAAAAAATGAGATATATAATGGAATAGCAAAATAGTATTAAAAAAAAAAACAATGAATACCTATGAAAAATTACCATAAAATTTTTTATTTAGAGATGCTATTTAAGTTATAAAAGGAGTCATGACTTGAAAAAATATACACTGGAAAGAATCTGCTTACAAAAGTATGTTAATAATTTTAAAATTAAAAAGAATGAACTGTGCTCAAATGAAATAGATGTAAACATCAGTGACCAGAGAATATATAGCCAAGTTGTAATGAGGAAAAAATTTTCTCCATAAGACAAAAAAGATCAAAGAAATAGAAAAATACTCATGTATAAGGGAATAAATAAATGCCAGACTGTAAATTAAATGGTTAAAATTCAAAACAAATTGAAAAAATATATCAAGAGGAAAGAAAGAAAAAATCTCACTTTGATATGAAGAATAATCTAATATATATAATGCCTAACTGTTTGTGGCTTACCCAATAAAATCTATTGAGACATATGAGGATTTGTATAGCATAAGATAAATTTTGAATAATAGAAACTAACATAGTAACAAATCAACAAATTATTTTAATATTGATAATAAAGAAAATAACATGATTTTAATAAAAAACATTAAAGCAATGATTAATAAACAAACTACTTGAGGATAGGTTTGAAATCTTTGCCTTAATAACTTTTTTTAATTTTTATTTGGACTGTAGAAAAAATGCATCAATTTTCTTTGTTGAGGAGTTACTAATTTTTGCTAGAACTTTCAGTAAGAATAAAGAAATGTTTTAGGTAAACTGTAACTAGAGATACTTTTCACTATGACTCATCTTCATTTACATGTAAAAAAATAATTACAATCTGCGTAACAATAGTCTTAAAATATATTTTTGTTACATATAATACATCTTTATTTGTTGAAATAGAAAATAAAAATAATTTTGCGAAAAATTCTTCACGGCTTTTTTTAAACTATATTATTAGTAACCTCGCTCTTTTACATATCTTAACATTTGAAAACAATAACTATTATAGTCAAAATAAGAGTCATAGATCAATTCATAGATCACATGACCCTATCTCTTAAGCTTGTAAGCTATAAACAGTGAGGATTGCCAATTCCTCTACAAGCTTTATGATAAGTGCTTAGCCAGAGCCAGCACTTAAAATATCTCTGTCAGGAACCCCTCCCCAAACCCCTGACCATGGTTTCGTGCTTTGGCACTCCTCAGAGAGGTGTCAGGGTAGGTTCAGACACTAGATCTAAAAATACCAACCCAAAGGCAAGCACTTAGCTAAAAGTTATCTATTGAATGGAAAATCTGAAATTTTCAGACATCTACATGTCTTCAAACCCAGCTATCCAACTCAAATAGCTATATGGGGCTGATAGATCTTCTGCCATACCATATATTAGTAGTCATAGCAATATAAAATTGCATAAGACTTTTGGCAGAGACTATAAATAATCAAAACAAGAGTCATAGATCATAAAGCTTGTAGAGGAATTGGCAATCCTCACTGTTTAATAACTATTATATTTGCTTTTCTTAGATAGATTACACCTTGATGGATTATGAGAAAACACATTTATATAAACATGGCTGTGTAAACATAAAATCACAAGGATCATAGAGATAAAAATATTGAAAGTTTTCAACTATTCTTTTTTTTTTCATATGTCAAATGCGTTGACCGAGAAGCGAGCCCTGGCCAGCTGCTTGGAAGGCAGCTATAACTGCTAGGTCATCAACTCCTTTTGCCGAATATACTATGCCTTATGCAAATTAAAACTTATTTTAAAATGTTTTAATTTTTTGTAAACATGCTATAAGGTTATGTATCTATGTATTGATAGTTTCAATGACACAGTTCAGAAAATATTGATCTTCATTTATGAAATAAGTGAACACAATGTCTGTAGGCTGTCCAGAATCTGCTGATGAGGTTTTCATAATGTCTAGAAAGATCAAATCCAGGTGAATATACTGTTAAATTTGAAAAGAAAAATAATGCTTCAGAACCTTATAAGGATACATTTCTAGAGTCATAATTTTTTGGTTATTTAAAAAGATTTTTGGTTAAATATTCACAGAGGACATCTTGATTTGAGATGAATTTCAGATGGTAAAACTATATTTTGAGATAATGGTAATTCCAGTGCACTATGATGCATCTTTTAATATCTAGTGGAGAAAAAAAGTGCATGAGAGGCAATAATATTTTTTAAGATAATATATTATTAAACATTTATATTTTTAGATAAATCATGGCTATAATTTTTTATTTGAAAAGAAAAAAAAGATTTGCTCAAATATATTAATACAGTGCTTCTCAAATTCATGATATAAAGGCCCTTGGAATATTTAGAAACATTTGCACCTCCTGATAGCATTTTTTAAAATAGAAACATGATTTTATTATACAATTTTATTGTATTTATATTTAATTTAAATAATGTTCTTAATATTTTTATTATACTACAACATACTTAAAGAATTTTAATTATTATGAAGATCATGAAATATGAAATTCATTAATAATAATAAGTAGAACAAAAATTGCATAATATAACAAAAAAAACTAATAATAATTTAATGTAGGGATGTTTTTCTGAAGGTTTGTGATGATTGTGTTTTAGTTGTACTTATATATTGAACTATTTCTACCATCTAGTATTGAGTATTGAATGTCTTTAGAAAATTTAGCTTTACTTACATATTCCAAACACATTTAACTGTTACACAGGTTAGTATATACACCATGTTTCGAGTGGTATTATTTTTCTATTTTCTTCAGGTGTTGCTGGCCTAATCAGTGACAATATTAGCATGGGAATCAAATCTGGACTTTGCAATTCTTGAATATTGAATTTTAAAGTAATGTTCTAACCAACTGAGTTTTTGGCAAGATTGCTCAGCTGATTGTAGCATTAATTTAAAAATTATTATTTAAGAATTGAAGATTCCAGATTCGATTCCCATACTAGTACTGTCACTTGTCAGGCCTGAAACACCTGATGAAGAAAGGAGAATAATACCATTCAAAACATTGTGCATAAACTAATCTATGTGCTATTACTTACAGTTGAATGTATTTGGAATATTTAAATAAAGTTACATTTTTTAAAGACATTAAATAATTAATATAGATTATAAAAATAGCTCAATATACAAATACAACTAATGTTATGGATGTTTTTAAATATTGCCACACAAACCATAATAAAAATGCAGTTTTACAAAGATGTGTTGATGTGAACAGAAATAGAATATTTAATGCTGTGTTTACCAATGAATAGTATTCTTTTTAACATTGTGAAAATTCCAGTTAAATTCTTATGAAGAAATTTCAATAGAAGCATCAAATCTGTTCTCATGTCAATTAGATCTTCTTAAGATGACCATGGAAGATTGCTAAATTGTAGCGATGGAGCAAATGACATTCTTATCCAATTATATTTTTTATTTCCACTTAAATAAAAAAAAAATATTCTTTCAAAAACTATCTTGAATTTGTGATGTAATTATTATTTTATTTTCTTCTGATAATAAAATATTAGTTTCTTTAAGAAATTTATGGCATAAAGGAAATATGTATTATTATCCCTAAAACTTTTTAAGTATGTAGAAAGTTTATTTTGAAATGTTTGCAATTTTGTGATTAGAGTTAAATAAAAAAGAAAACGTATCCAATTTTGAACAGAAAAAAAAGATGTTAATATAGGATTTTATTAAGAAGAAACATTTATAATTAATCTTTTAATATTACAAATCTTTTTAGAGCTTTACCATGGGATTATCATCATTCTTTTATAGAATATCACATGATCACCATTTCTTATGCTTACTCATAACTGTTTTTAAAACAGGAAAAACTCTGTACGTATTGCCACTCAGTGCAAGCCAGAGTAATCAATGGATTCCATAAGGCTTGTGCATAAAATCCCCATCTAGTGCTACTTATCCAATATCCCCAGACTAGTTTCTGGCTTGTGGCCTTCATCAGTGAGGAGCTTTGATCTGAGATCAGGCTTGCACTAAGTGCCAATACGTATAGAGAGTTTTGCCTGTTTTATGGAACATAAGAGATTCATAATTAGAATAAATCTCTGAACATAAAAGTCCAGGGCCATGCAGTAGTGGCATTGCTTTTTATGCAAGTACTTATTGTGGAAAAGTATGATAAATCCATATGTTGAATACTAGGTTTTCTCTCAGGATAATGCAAGAAACATGCATTCCTACAAACATTTTTAATTCTCTTATAGATAGCAAAATCCTGCCATCATGGCTGCATCTCCATCAATGTAAACCCCAATGCAGCACACTTTCTACAAAAACTATGCACCCTTTCAAATATCTCATTTATTTACTTGCATGAAGATATTTCTACAACAGCAGATCATTATGAATTTGAAAATTATACAGGTACCTAACAAAAATAATTAAATTAGCAACATGTCTTTTAGATGACTTACCAAATTTTATGGCAAATATAGTTCTTTTCTTGATTACATAATCACAATGTAAACTTAATATTGTCAGCAATATATCATTTTTTTAACTGAGCCATTTGACACAAAAATTTCTTGAAGAGTTTGAGATTTCAGAAGCACAAATAGTCTTGCAAATTTTTTTTAGTGCTGTTCAAACCAGATCTTCAGCAACTACTTAAGATATTTTTGTTTTAGCAATTAAGAAAACAATTTCAAAAGAAGTTCTCACTAGTTTGTCAATTCATTTAGAATACCTTGAAAACACTTGGTTTGCCATTTTAATTACCTCTTTTAAAAAATTTATTTGTCTTGTTTTTAAATTCACTATACACAATACCTAAAGAGTGACTAAGTTTTCCAGGTATTATACAATTATTGGATAACATTTCTGGCAAATTACATAGGAAAGCTTCTGTGGGTCATTATATGAAGACACATCTGTACTTCAACTAGGAACGATTATATTTACAATTTTTTACACAAAACATTTTCTGCATCTTACCACCTGTTATTGAAAATAATATGCACAGTTCTGTCAAATTTGGTAAAATACAAAAAACAGTGACCTATTTTCCATATAGTAGTGCCACCCAATGCAGGCTTTAATAATCAATGGATGCAAGAAAGTTTGTGCATAAAATCCCTATGTAGTGCCTACTCATCCATTGATTACTATGGCTTATGCTAAATGGCTCTATTGTATGGAGAATTGTTACTGTTTTAACAGCTTGTATAAGCATAGAAAATGAAAATCGTGTGATGTTAAAATAATACTGTCACAATTCAGATTTTTTGGTGTCTTCACTTTCATTGACAGAATGACCTTGACAAATGCATTGTGTTTTTATTAGCCACCTACACACCCCCACAATTAAATTTTTAATGAAAAATTAACAAACACACTAGTACCAGTGTTATTTGTTACAAAGCAAAGTTATGAAACTGTGCAATATAAGTATTTGTTAATGTTTATAGTGTATAAAAAACATGATTATTAGACATATATAATGTAATGTGCAAATTCTCACATTAAAATTTAAAAGATATGTCTGTATATAAATCTAATTATCTACTCCTAGTTTAAAAAGTTTGAAGTTTATTTTCATGATACCCATTGCCAAGACCTGTGACTTCCAGTTTGAGAAATTCTGTTTTGACAGATGGAAAGAATGCATTTTTCAAGCATGCTTTTACAATAAAAATATCTTTTCATCGACTAAATTTCTAGAAAATATTTCTAATTTGACCTTAAAATTACATCAATGTTAGTACAAAAATGTTAAGAGTAAATGTGGTACATTGTTATTTGTAGATATTTCTTTATTTATCATTGTAAGAAAAATTTTTGTATTAAAAGCATTTAGATTTTGTCTCCAAAAATATAAAACATCTTGTTTTCTAACAATAATAGATTTTTGACAATACAACCACATTTTGAATTACTAAGTCATTTCTGCTCCTATAATATATGATCTACCTACTTGATTTTGGATCTATGTAGTTTTTCCATGGAACAAAAAAAACACTATTCAATAAAAATTGCCCACATTTATGCCTGAACTTATGGTTACAATTATCTATTAAATTATATAAATATGTATAATACATGTATGAAATAAAACAATGGAAAAGATACTTTGTGCTTGAAATGAATTTATTAAATAAAAATAAGCAAATTTCACATTTAATAAAATTTTGTTGTATAAGGTTTAGTAGTCAATATATCTCAGATGATAGTGACTATTAATTCCATATTGAGTGCAACCCTATTGAATATTAATATTCCTAGATAAGTGTTTATATTTCCAGACTAGTTTCTAGTTTATGGCTTATATCAGAGACAAGCTTCAGATCTGTGAGCAATGCACTTGGTTTTTTTTTTTTTACATCTAATGCACTTTTCCAGTAGAATCCATGTTTTTTTTCATTTTATTATTAATATACTAGTTTAAATTGAAAAACACACTAATGTTTTCAATCTAAGTTAGTTGTATAGTTTAGATCTAAAGCCAGTTGTCCATAGTTTTTATTAACTACAGGCATCTCTACTCATTGACTAGAATTAGTGTAAACCAATAGAAGTGCTATACGACTCTAGCCTACATAATGCTGTTCAGTAGCAAATTCTTACATGGTGTAAACTTTACTAATCAATAGGGATAGTGCATAATAATTTTTTCTTTACTTACCAGGTTTGCTAATTATGTGATCATGAGAATTGGAAGAGAAACATTCTCTGATAAATAGTATTACAGTTATTTCAGTTGGTTAAGGAAAATCTATCTTAAAAAAATTATAAGCTTTTTTTAAAGCTCTAATGACTTGGATTCAAACTAAAGATATGGCAGAAGGGTAAGTTGGGCTTGTCTACACAAATAAATATTAGTAATATTTAGGCTATTTAGGCCAGACATAGAATACATTTACTTTAATCCATTTAATTAAGTATATTGATTAAATTTCAACAAATTAAGACGTTATTTATGGATTGAGTAAGTTATTAGTAAACCATGTTATTCCTTAACCCTAGGGTGCTTTTCTTTTCTTACAAAAATTAAATAACATATCAGCATTTTTAGTACTTTCTATATTTAGATGTTATCAATTCTTAATTTTTATCTATTAAATTCTAAAATATTAAAAGTTACCTCTATTAGCAGTTTTCTAGACTAATTCCAAAATGTTAGTCATTTCTATTAGCATTTTTCTAGTCTTTTAGCATCCACTTATTTCCAATCTGACTTAAAAAATAATTTACTGTGCTTGTTTTTTAATGCTTTCTTGCAATTATCTTTAGCACTATTTTACATATTTGAGATTATTTGATAGTAAAAACTAGTATTAAAATAGATTAATATATAGTAACTCCTTGATAGAGTGATATTTCCTATTATTAGTCCTGGTGGCAATTTTTATTAATCTTCAACTTTGGATTTTAGTATAAAATTTTTATTCTATACTAAATCTTAATAAATTGGACTTTATTTCTTAGAAATTAAAATTTACAAATGAAAAATATTTTAAAAAGTCATATTTGAATTTTGCAAATATTGAAACTTTCTACTGAATACAAAGGACTATTTCATCATTCAATACTGATAAGAAAACAGTGTGTATAAGTCCATAAAATCAAAGAAGTCATATTTGATTAAAATTCATTTTTATAAAGAGAATAAATAAATGTTAATCACTGATAAATCTTTAAAATTTTGCTTTAAAACATTACAATTTATAATAGAATATTTCAAAATATCCCAACACAATATTGGTATTAACAGATGATGATGTTACACAATCAGTGTCATAAAATGTGATTACCTTAACATCATAGTTTTTTTTGTTAACATTATAGTCAAATTTATTAAGTTGTATTTTTAAAAATAAAACATATGAATAAAATCAATGTATATATGTGTATCTTTTATTTTTGAATAAGTATTGTATAATTAATGTATTTCTTTCTATTTTAGGGAAACATGAATATTTTTCTGCAGATAAGATTAAAGTTATTCATGATTTACTACTATTATTAAAGGCTTCAATGTATTTTATGTGAAATAATATATTTTACAAAATTAAAAATGCATGGGTTATTGGTTATTTCTCCTTTGATATGATCTGCCTATATTGACTTTTTAAATAATAGTATTATTAATCATTTTTGTTTCTTTAAAATTATTTTTTAAATAGGTTGATAGCTGTTTGTGTGTTAAAGTTAAACTGAAGGATTTTATTGATAGAGTGAATGCTTTTGATTGTAAAATAATGGGGTACTTTTGATTCCATTAAATTAAAATTTTTAGATTTAAGTATTGCAAAGGTTGATAATATTTTATTTTAGTCATTTTATTAAAGATAAAAATTTAAGAGATATGATAAGGTCTAATAGTTATCAATCTTATAGTCATAAAAAAATGTTAATGATTTTTTGTTATAGGAATAGAAGGCTTAATAATTTTGAAAATAATGCTTATATTTAAATGAATCAATTTGCTTCTGATTATATTGATTCAGGCTGTAATCATGAATTTATGAGAAAAATTATATATTTAATAATAATATCTATAAGCCTGATATTAATAAAAATGTAATTGTTAGTGAGAATAATTTTTTTTTATTTCTTTACCATTTAAATCATCAATTTATAGATTGATTTATAAGAATAACCACTTACTGAGTGGTATGAAAGTTGCTTGGAAGGCCTTGTTTTAAATTCATTATTAAATAGTTTATAACGATTGATATTTAATCTACTTCTGGTATTCCTTGCAGTTGTTGTTAAATGGAATATAGGGCAAAGTAAATTAAGTCTTAAAAGTAGAATTAAAAATAGATATTATAACTCAGCTTTGAATATTCACGAACTGAATACTGATCATAAAATATTATTTGACAATGCAGAGATTATCTTTTATTAAACCAATGAATTAAAAAAAAGTATCCAATAAATTATGACAATAAATCTTGAATCCGAGGCCATCAATCTCATGAAGACATCTTTTGATATTAAAGGTGATTGGTTTTTGAAATGATTTATGGAAAGGCTAATTCTGTTTTGGATATATATGAGATTTGTATCTAGATGAATTTCACTTAAGAAGTTCTATTTATTAATACTGTAATAAAAAAAACCATGGCCATAAGAAAATTCACGTAAAAAAAATTTTTTTTAGCTAGTATTTTAATATAATATATAGAGTATATGAGCACAGACTTTCACTACGACCCACCACTCTCCACACTATCTCATAACACTGAGACACTTGAACGCATATATGTTGAAAAGATAAATAATCACCAATATTCGTATTTCATACTAAAACAGCAATCATCAGTTGGTCCAGATTATGTTTTTCTATTTTATTTATCATTACTAGAGTATAGCGTTTGACAGTATTTTATTAATAGATATATTATAAGCAAATTTATAACGAAAGCAGATTTGAGGTTATTCTGTATTTGACTACAAAATAAGTTACACGCGAATCTTTTACAAAAAAGAAAAAATAATAATAATCAAAAAATGTGCTTTCACATTTTAGTTGTAACAAGAAGAGAATATTAGAGTAAATAAAAATGAAATTTTATTTGAAACAACTTTTCCATAACATTTTTTAACATATATATTTAGAAATAATTTTCTTCAAATTTAATTCAAGGCAAACATAATTTTCAATCACTATTAATTGAAAAAAAGATTTTACAAGTTCTCTTGTGAAATAATAATTCATGAATGTCTTGAATTAATTGACAGTAGTGTGAAATCATACACTTTTAATTGCTATTATTAATTGTCGAGAAACCATGAATTATTAAGAAATTTTAATGACCCCCAAAATATATAGATGAAATATAATACAATGCTCTTTATAATTGATGGTCAAATGTAGTAAATATAACCGATAATTTATAGTTGAACTTTTTGAAAACAGTCCTTCTCTGGTTTGCTTAGCCACAACGATTGTCTTACAGCCTACTTTGTGTCTTTCGACAACAACAACAACGAAAAGCGATTTGTTAAATACTTCATCTAAAGAAGTCAGCAATCTAAAAAGTCGCTTAGAAATTATTTTGGGGGAAAAAAAGATTGGACTGAAAAAAATAACACAGTACTAAAAATGCAATGGGCAAAATGAATATTTTAAGAAGGCTACTTAAATAAAAGTACAATGTCGAAAAATACTACAATAGACTTTATTTAAAATAAATGCGTTAAAGATATTGGAAATTAACAAATTGATTAAAAAGAAAATGATTTTATCGGAAGGCAAATAATTTACGATAATCAATTTAATTACATTTTAACATTTGCATGCATGTGTTATTTATATTTAACTGACGTATGTTTATTAAATTATATTCTGTAAATCAATATACTGAATATATATACTTTATGAATAGCCATTTCTGGGAGAAAAAAAAGATACAAAGGAGTTTAAGATGAATTTTGCAATAAATGTGCAAATCAATTCGTCGAAAATAAAAATACTGTATATACATATAAAATTCGCTACTCTTTTAGTCTGTTTGATATCAGCAATGTTATGTTTTAATCTTTTATGAGAAATTTTTATTTCGAACACCTTGCTTAATATAGCTTTCCATAATATTTTATTTATAAAAGTATTCAATTTATAGATATATAATGTAGGATATTATTATGTTTGCGCCGAAGTATTAAGCCAATTATGAATAAACCTGATTTTTAAATAGTAGTTTATATAATCGGAGAGTGTAAAGGTATGCATTATGCTTAGGGCGAAAACTCTCACAAACATGCGCACTAATATAGCATGGCGTTTCTGTGTCCGGTTAGAATTCGGCGTGGGAAAAAAAAATCAGGTTGTTATTGCTTTAATAAATTTAATTTTGTATAATTCAAATTGATATTCGCAAAGGTTTAAAACATGGTGATTATTTTAATCATTTTAAAATATAAGTTCACCCATACTTATAGTATTATAAAAGATGTAATTAAGTTTTACTTTTTCTGAAAGTAAACGATTTGTCTTTGAAAAAATTGATATTGTAATATGTGAAATTTTAAACACGATCGCATCGAACAATTAAGGTTCATTTTGAACTTATAAGTGATTGTCAATATACATATACACAACTTATTACTGTGTACGTTTTTATTGAATAGTGTTTCAGAAGATCTCGTAAAATCGAGAGGTCAGCGCGACTGCCTTACAAGCAGTTGCCCGGGTTGCGGGTTCGCGTCCCGACCGATGCTATGACACTTGGAAAAAAAAGGATTACGGCATCAGACTATTAGTATTTTTTTTAGTGTTCGTTTACTTTTGACACACTATTTTTTTTGCTATACTTATGGTGACCTTTTTTTGTTTTTAAAGTGATATTATAAGATTGAAAAACATAGGTATATGCTTGCCATGTACATATAGAGGGAGTCCCTCAAGTCTTGCATTATAGACTTAATGGATATTTTTACGACGATGTACCTCAGCAAAGAAAAACTAATCCAAATACTTTTAATAGAAATGAAAGAAGAATTAGCAATATAACTGACTATGATGGATATGTAGTCTTAATTCTTTTCAATGAGTAAATTATTGGAAATGCTTGCTTACATGTATTTGAAGAAAGAACTATTCTTGAAAAATTGAGAATATTCAACATGGAAGCACCTGGAGCAACATTTTTTGATCATTAAAAAAATGTATTGAAAGGTAGTGTAATGGCCAAAGAAAAGGCAAAATCCCATAACATTTAAATTTTTATATTTGAATCTGTTTGAATGTGAAAGTACATGCAAAAAAAAAAAAAAAGTAGAGATATTAAACAATATGCTTAACATGTTACTGAGCATATCATCATAAATCATATCTTTGTTGCTGCTGTACCCTGAGGGTATTTTTTTAATACCAATCTGGTAACATCAATAACTTTATTAAAATAAGTATTATGACAAATTAAACTTGACAACATGAGTTTATTGACTTGCAAATAAATATATATAAATAAAGTAACAATTAGAAATGACATCATAATCTGTAAAACATGATAACCTGCAATTGTATAAATTAACTTATTCATGCAATCAGCAATTTAATATAGTCCATGTAAGTGTGTATTACCATTATGTTTTCTTACACAGGTATTTGTTTATCTTGTATGTGCAGCAATTCCATAATAATCATTCTATCAAAACTTTGATGATCACTACATGTATATTCACTATATCTGCACATCATTGAGCAGACCATTGCAGCTTTTCCATATTAATTCTTCCTGAATAATCTAAGCTCATTTGCATATGTTATATTTTAATAATATTTAAAGATATTCATGTATGTAAATTTCTGTAGGGTGAAAATAATAATGGCAGGTAAAAATTATACATTTACTGTATATATATATATGTAATTACAAAAAATTAATAAACTTTATTTATAATTTAAATATATATATACATTCACAGAGACAATCCAGTTGGTATCTAAATTTGTGTATTGTAAACAATGATCAATATATGCAAATTATGTTAAGTAAAAGCTTTTATCTTAGTCTTTTAAAATTCCTTCTCTCTATTATGTACTGATATATATTTAAAATAGAATCATATAACATTAAATACTAGCAAAATAATATATATTACAATTCTGTCATGACTATGGTTTTTGCTATTATACAAATAGACCTTCCCAAGTAAAAATCAATTAAACATAACAGTAGGTGGATTTTGAAATGAATTATGGGATTGAATCCTTTTTTATACATGTGAGAATGTTGTGTTTAATTGATTTTCACAGGAGAGTGTATTTGTGCAATAGATGAAACCATGGTCACATGAGAATTTTACTATAAATTTATTATTTTGCTAGTATTTGTTATCATATGATTTTCTGATTTATTTATTATTACTAATATACATGGCCTTATATATCTTGTATCAAGGATCAATTTTCTTTATATATATAGATAAACATTCTAAAGATTTTAATGAGCAAATAAATAATTTTAGGGCTTATCAAATATGTAATTCTAAGATATAAACAAATTCATAGAACTTATATTTGGACATGCTTATTTCATAAATTGGTATATATAGTTATATAAATTTGATTACTTTGATTAGTGAATGGTGTTTATCAATACTTTTTATGTATACATTGGTAGTATAAAAGTGAATAAGAAAAATTAAAATATGTTATCATCATTATTAGCAACTAGCCAGAAAAGAGAATGGTTTTTCTCTTTGTAAAATAAATAAATAAAAGTTTGGAAAACAATGAAAAAAAATTTTTTTTTTGTAATCACATTTTCTGGCAATGTAATTAAAAGATGAAATGATTGCACAAATATACAAATCTGTTGCTGCAGTTAGTGCAAAGAGGTGTCCCATGGGTTAAGAACTTCATGACGAATGGAGTTTCTGCTCTAATGTAAATGGCTTGAACAATAAGATAAAAGAAAATGGAGTGCAAATGAGAAATAATAATAATTAATTCAGCCTTAAATATTAAATAGTTTTTATTGAATTATAAATAATTCATATTCGTTTTTTATTCACTTATGCTATATACATCATTTCAAAGTTGAATACGCTGTCAAAGACTTCAAAGAACTACATACTCTCCGAGATGCCTTCACAACATCAAACTGTCAAATACTCAATTTCATTTTATTAAATACATTTTCAGAATTTAATGTTTTTGTCTATTCCTTTTTTTGATATTTATATTGTTAATTGTATTTGTTATTTTTAAATGTAATAAATTGCTTTGTATTTAAGGTTGTAACCATATGTATATAATTATTAGAAAATAAATCTTTATGATTTTATTTAAATTATATAAGCCTATAATTTATTTGAAAGATTCTTGTGATTTGAAGAGAACATATCTATATGCTACACTTATTTGATTTGATTTTTGAATCTGAATATAAATTGTCATTAAAATAAATTTCTTATCTACCTTTTCTGCTTGCATTTCCATCAACTACTTAATTTGATATTTCTATTTAATCCAATAAAATATTTGTAATAATCTATTAACACTTATATTCAAAATATCACTTACATGGAAAAATATTGTTTTCCCTCGTTTTGTTTAATATATTTAATTATTATTGGTTAATGGTGAAGTGAACATTGAAAGATAAGTAGATTTATTCTATCAGAAGTAAAGCAATGCTTAGGTTAGTGAAAATAAGTTCCACAAAATATTATATAGATTAATCAAGTGAAGATGAAAATATGTACAATTAAAAGTAAAGCAGTGAATATAAAGAAAAGAAATTATTAAAAGCATTGGACAGAAAGTTGGTTAATGCTTTTAAATATGGATGCGATGGTAAAAAGATTGGAGTAAAATTTGGAAATGAATAAAATATTTGTATCCACAAAGCTTTAGAGTTATTGATCTATTTTTTTTCTCTCTGAATGTTTTTTTAGTATATTAGATTATTGAAGTTTATATAATAAACTATAAATAGTTCAGTTCAAGGCAACACATTCTAACAGTTCTTCAAAGAGAATACTGAATAAAAAAAACCCCCATTAATCATTAAACTTGCATAATGCCAGGTAATGAGAATTTTAACAAGTCTGGATGTAACTTTATTTTCTCAGTAAAAATAGCTAAGTATTCATCTATTTGGGATGGGTAATTTGTTAATTAAAGCTGGCTACATGAAATAAAAAAATCTTCAGCTTAATTGGAACCTGAAGGAAAATTTTCTGGTCTAATAGCTTAGGATTTTCAAATCTTATCCAAACTCTTCAGTTATGACCATGAATACCAATATCTAATTACTACATAATAAGGTCCTTAAAATAAAGCTTATATAGAATACCATTATATGAATTCAAATATATAAAAATAAATTTAAATAAAATAAAACACTTTTTCCTACATCATTTAATTTCTAATCTGAAATTATATACTAAGATGCCCATAGAATGTTAAGTTTAAAATAAAGGTACTGTAACTAAAACAAACAACTATCTATTTACGATATATAAAAGTATGTATTCCTACTTGCACAAATGTTAGAGGCAAAGCCATAGCATTGATTAATTTTCAGTGTTTGCTAATTGTATTTAGAGCATTTAATAAAAAAAAAAAAGAAAGAGATATAAAATAAGTTTTGAAATTATTTTTTTATAATTGATATTTGCACAAGTGATATAAGTTAAATAAACTTTGTAACGTGCTTATGAAGGATGCTTACCCAAAAAAATCATTTTTATTTCTGTAGGCAGGGTGTCAGTTTTTATGAATATACATAGCTTTAACTTATGAACGTGATTGCCAAGAATATATTTTTAAAGGCATCTAACTGATGTTGAAATTGATAAACTAATGTTGAATTAATTACAAAAATTTGGTTATAGCAGCTGTTATATAAGAATATTAAAAATGCAAAAATGCTTACATGTGTGAATCTTAATTGGTTTAAAGATTAAAACTATTGCAAAATATTATTTGGAAAATAAGTTGTTCATAAGAAGTGATAGCAAGGTTAAAAAAGTCATTTATCAGAAAAATTCTGTACAGTTGGGTGGATGGAGTAGCTTTTGAGTGATGAAAAAGTGTGTTTTGGCAATTTATAGAAAGAACAATTAGAAAAAAATTGAAAGATGAAGCAGCCATCTATTTCAAGTTGTAACTAATCAAGCTTAGGGGCTAATTACAGAAGTTGAACTTACAGATTTCCAGATTGTAGGGCCAGTAAAAAATAGAAGAATCAAGGATAAGAGTTTTACAATGCTTAGTTTTCAATCTTTTGGGAATATCATGACAAATGAAAATTAGATTGATCATTTTATTTATTCATATAAAAGGAGAGAAAAAATTTGATTGATCATAAGAAGGGTGGAATATAAAAAGAATTTCATTAGAACAGGAAATGAAAGGGGGATCTCAGAAATTCAAGCTGTATTAGGACAATGAACAAAGTTGTATAACTTTTATAGACATTTATTAAGAGAAACTAAAGTATTTGTTTTTATATTTTGGAGGTTAATATCTAATAATGATAATTAAATGGTATGAAATTTATATATGCCATGTGTGGACATATATCCAAACTATTAAAAAAATAAGCCATATAGTATGACTCAAGTATATTTTATATATATTTTAGGTAAGTTCAAATAACCTAATTTCAAAAATAAAATAAAATTAGTAAAAGTTAAAATAAATTTGAAAAAAATTTTCATTAAAGGAATAGTATAAAATGCTTAAATAAAAAGTTATAACAGGCAAAACGCACTATACGTATTGCCACACACAGCAAGCTAGAGTAATCAATGGATGCCATAAGGCTTGGACATAAAATCCTCATCTAGTGCCTACTCATCCAATATCCCCAGATTAGTTTCTGGCTTGTGGCGTTCATCAGTGAGGAGCCTTAGATCTGAGAGCACTAGTGAGTTTTGCTGTTTTAACAAGTTACACACAAGTATAAGAGGTGGTGGTGGTCATGTGATGTTTATTAGCTTAAAAATAGTTATGTTAATTTGAAAGGCTGTTGTATCTTTGTACTTTAAAAAGTTTTCATGTAAATTAATCTAGTTCATATGATAGTTTGCTAATGAAAAGATGTAAAAAATAGGATAACTCACACAAAGTATTCCACTGATGATTTTAGTAAGACTTCATTTGTAATTAACATTTCTATTGATGTTGCTACAATATATAGAGCTGGTCAGAATTGAAATATTGGGTGTGTGTGTTCATCTAACTTAAGTAAAGGGAATATAAGCTCACTGGAAAAAAAATCATTGTGAAAGTTAGAAAATTATAAAATAAGATTATCAAGAATTACTACTATCTTCAGTGTTTTCTTTAAAACGGCAAAAGTGAAAATGCAAAGTTAACCAGTTTGAAATATTTTTTTGCCCAGATTATAAAATAGTAGATGTTCAGTAGCATAACAAAGTAACTTGTGCATATTACAAGATAATGTATAAGAAAGTGTGACTTTACTTTAATTATTAAGTAAGTATTTTTTCTCATATTAACTGCAGGATAGTGTATTTGTTAAATAGGAATTTAGTTAGGTTATATATATTCCAAAGATTTACATACATAAAATAACCACAAAAGCTTAGAAACATTTTAATAATAATAAGTGTTTAATTTTTATTGTTATATAGCTCTAAAAGGCAAAAAAAGTATTGTAACGTTTTTCCGTATTACTTGTTTACTATAGGCATAATATTTATACTTGAGTGTGAGTTGATCAAACTGTACCAAAAAAAAAAAGTTGTATTTCTTTTCCCAAAAAACACAGCTATATTTCCTGATCAAACTTTGCCTATTGATGTTTGAGAATTATGCTATTGATGAGATCAGCTTTTAATTTATTTGATAGGCGCCAGGTCTTTTTATTCTAAAGAGACCGCTGATATCTGTCGCCAGCATGTCTCGCAAATAAAAAAAAATAAAATATTTTTAAAATTATTGGTCTTAGATTTTAAGAATCGGTAATTTTACGGTAAACTAGAATTATCTTTTTTTGAGATTATTATTGCTGGGCTTATTCAAACATATTGGCAAGGTAAATTACTTTTAAATTTTATTAAACTAATAATAACTTTAATACTAAAAAGAATAATAACCATTATTAATAACGCACAATGAAAAGGTTGATAAAAGTATAATCTCTTTTATTCTAACAAACTAAAATATTTATAAGTTAAATTACGAATTAACTAAACTGGAAAGTACACACATACTAATCCAGATAATGAATCGATTAACAAAAACAGTTAGATTAAATAATGAACGCAATTTAATAATGTTCCAAGATCTTGTATAAAATTCTTTATAAGAAAGTCCCTTGAATGTGAAAGTAAAGTCTATATCAGGATGGTAGTCTAAGCTTAGATAAATAATTGTTTGCAAACTTTTAAGTCACTATCAGGAAAATTTACTCTTAACTTACCGGTAAGTTCATGTAGGTTTATGGGGTCCCAGATCATGAAAATTTCCATTGGTCTCTCCTGCCGGCACCTTCCATTATTGTTCCGTTCTATAGCTGGAGAAAAGGCACGGTTGTAGTGACCCTTTTATTGCAAAAAGCGGTCTTCACAAGTCCTGTTTCCATGCTTGCATGACAGCTTGGTAGAGCAAGGGGCATATCTGTGTAGAAGTATATTTCTTGCCACAGGTTATCCTCGCGGAAACCTCCAACTTTCAGAGACGTACTTAGAAGTTAAAGAGAAGACCCAGATTGAAGTTGTCATCTCCTTTTTATATCGCGCTCCATTTTTGGAACTTCTGCGCACTCTTTTGTCTTTTTATCAGCGTATAAGATAATAATCTTATACACTCTCTCTTAAATTTAAGTTACAAAGTTCTCTTTTTTTTTTAGCATTATTCTTCCATCTTTAATTAGCTAAAATATTTTTCTTTTAGCTTATACTTTTGGAATTCTTTTAATTTATCTGGATTAGTAATCTGTATGCCATTTATTCTTTCCAATTAGATAAAAAAAATAAGAATGACAATTTTAACCTTCATTGCACGTTTTAACAAAAATTATACTAATCAAAAAAAAATCTAAATTTACTTTTTTAGCTTTTACCAAATGCCAATATATTTGTAACGTATATAAATAAACGTTACAATACCACCAGTGCCAGGAGATGAGAATAAAATAGGGGTTTACACTAATTTTATTCTTAAGTTTTTTAAATTCATATTCGTATTTTTTTTTTTTCTGTAGTAGCGTGCTGATATATTGTGTAGACTCATTCACAAGTGACGTTCGGCTTTAACGCCCACTTTTAGGTCTAACACGGCGGGAATAGAAAATATTTCAACATTCAACTGTGTCCTATCCGCTTTAGTGTAATATTAACGATAAGAAGCCCAAGTTATAAGCACAAACGAGCATTGCTCATCGTTCTGAGTCTTACAGGCTCGTGGCAACTTGGTCCAACTTGATCCGCCTTCCCCTTTATTGGGATCTCTGCTAGAAATAGTCTGACGAGCATTTAAAGACGGTCTTATGTTCATATACTGCGGATAAGGACTCAGGGCTATGTTATTCCCCTCTTCAGTAACCGCCTACCCGGTCAAATACTTGTGACTTACATCTACATCAGCCACGATCGTGTTTTTAGACATATATAAAAAAATATACATATATATTTTTTCTTTCTGGAAGTCATATTAAAAAAATATCTTCTTTCATATTTTAATAATCAGGGTTTAATTAGTTATTTTTTTTTTTATAATTTTTTTCTTTTTTCAAAAAAATCATAATTTATTTTTTGGCTGTGAGTTTCTTTGAGTCATCATTGTAATGTTCTTTATCATTACAACTCATCTCAGGTTGTAGTTGTTAAATCGAAGCCCGAGTTGGGTCACCATTGTAACGTTTTTCCGTATTACTTGTTTACTATAGGCATAATATTTATACTTGAGTGTGAGTTGATCAAACTGTACCAAAAAAAAAAAAAGTTGTATTTCTTTTCCCAAAAAACACAGCTATATTTCCTGATCAAACTTTGCCTATTGATGGTTGAGAATTATGCTATTGATGAGATCAGCTTTTAATTTATTTGATAGGTGCCAGGTCTTTTTATTCTAAAGAGACCGCTGATATCTGTCGCCAGCATGTCTCGCAAATAAAAAAAAAAAAAATATTTTTAAAATTATTGGTCTTAGATTTTAAGAATCGGTAATTTTACGGTAAACTAGAATTATCTTTTTTTGAGATTATTATTGCTGGGCTTATTCAAACATATTGGCAAGGTAAATTACTTTTAAATCTTATTAAACTAATAATAACTTTAATACTAAAAAGAATAATAACCATTATTAATAACGCACAATGAAAAGGTTGATAAAAGTATAATCTCTTTTATTCTAACAAACTAAAATATTTATAAGTTAAATTACGAATTAACTAAACTGGAAAGTACACACATGCTAATCCAGATAATGAATCGATTAACAAAAATAGTTAGATTAAATAATGAACGCAATTTAATAATGTTCCAAGATCTTGTATAAAATTCTTTATAAGAAAGTCCCTTGAATGTGAAAGTAAAGTCTATATCAGGATGGTAGTCTAAGCTTAGATAAATAATTGTTTGCAAACTTTTAAGTCACTATCAGGAAAATTTACTCTTAACTTACCGATAAGTTCATGTAGGTTTATGGGGTCCCAGATCATGAAAATTTCCATTGGTCTCTCCTGCCGGCACCTTCCATTATTGTTCCGTTCTATAGCTGGAGAAAAGGCACGGTTGTAGTGACCCTTTTATTGCAAAAAGTGGTCTTCACAAGTCCCGTTTCCATGCTTGCATGACAGCTTGGTAGAGCAAGGGGCATATCTGTGTAGAAGTATATTTCTTGCCACAGGTTATCCTCGCGGAAACCTCCAACTTTCAGAGACGTACTTAGAAGTTAAAGAGAAGACCCAGATTGAAGTTGTCATCTCCTTTTTATATCGTGCTCCATTTTTGGAACTTCTGTGCACTCTTTTGTCTTTTTATCAGCGTATAAGATAATAATCTTATACACTCTCTCTTAAATTTAAGTTACAAAGTTCTCTTTTTTTTTAGCATTATTCTTCCATCTTTAATTAGCTAAAATATTTTTCTTTTAGCTTATACTTTTGGAATTCTTTTAATTTATCTGGATTAGTAATCTGTATGTCATTTATTCTTTCCAATTAGATAAAAAAAATAAGAATGACAATTTTAACCTTCATTGCACGTTTTAACAAAAATTATACTAATAAAAAAAAAATCTAAATTTACTTTTTTAGCTTTTACCAAATGCCAATATATTTGTAACGTATATAAATAAACGTTACAGTATATATATATATATTTTATTTTAGAAAAAAACAACAGAAAAAAAGGGATTAAGATCTTTACTTCTGAAAAAATTGTCTGTTACTTGAGAAGTTGTTTATCAATGGATATGCAAATAGATTTTTTTTAATGTAGCCACCATATTGAATTTTTACAAAATTGAACTGTGATGCAGTTTGACAATAACTTGACTTTGGGCACATCGAGTTAAATGTTATATGGTGCCACAAAAATCAAATATCAGGAACTGTAATAAGGCTGAAAAAATATATTATGTTTTAAAAAATGAGAAAAAAACAAGATTTTAACTCTATATAGATTCATCAATTTTAAATTTTGAAAGTTAAATTTTAAATGTACACTTTTATAAATAGGTTCATTATATCCTTCTCAAAATTCTTAATAAAATGATATGTAACATGACTAATGTAAGATAATTATGTTTTCTGAAACATTAAAAATAGAACATCCTAGCAATTTTGATTTTTACTAGCATTTCCTTCAGTTTTGAATGCTTTTCAGGTCTCTGATAGAAATATGCTTCTTTGTAATAAATAAGTTCAATATTCAAAAATAATTATTATAAATCAAATATGCAATGAAAACTAATAAATTATAATTTATCAAAAAATAATTTATATTAAAATAGCAAAAAATAAATAATATATAAGAGCAAAGACAAAAAGTAATAAATAAAAATGTAAAAACAATTTCCAGGATATATATATATATATCTTTTTTGTATGCATGGTGATAACTAATTGGGAATAATTTTTTTTATATTTAGTGCAATGTAAAATAATGAAAATAATCATGATACTGATATTTATTATCTGTCCTATCTTTCACATTGTGGAAATGCCTTATAACTTACTAAATAGATGCTTTGTTTTAGGAAAATTAGAATCATTTTATTATAGTAAAATAAATTTCATTTTTTTTGTTGTATTATTTATAAAAAATATATATTTGTATAAAAAGTAGAAAAATTGTAATCATAAACTAAAAAAAATGGAGAAATAAAATTACATATATTTAGACTACAGAGATGTGAGAAACTGCTATACACAAAACAAGAGACACTTACATTATGTGACAAAATTCATACAAATCATTTTTTTGCAAAATACAGAATACTTACAAAGGTAATATGATGGACACCCGTTCAATTTATAAAATTCTAGGAAATTAAGGCATTTGAAAATTTAGTGGATGAGGACATATCACTTTCAATTCATGGGGGAGTTTTAGCTAATACAGAACTTTTTTCTCTTCTATTTCGGAAATTATTTTTTATATATTTTAGCAAAGAAAATATGAAAAAAATTACATACATATAGATAATAAAAAAATGAACTCTGGAGAATTTTAAATTACCAATGGTTCATAACATTAATAAAAATCAGATTCAATTCTACATGATGATAATCCTGGCTGCTGCACTCACAGGCAGATGCCTTTATCAGTCTTTTTCTTTTAGGAATTACAGATTCATCTTCTAAGAAGTCTCTGGAATAGAAATCATTAGACGAACTTCCAGAAATTGAGTTCAAGTAACATGGATTAGCTACAGAGAAATTAATAGTAATTTGAATATTTAATTTTTATTGGGTATAATTGTTAAAGAAACAATAATTAATTTATATATTTGGGGGGGGGGGGCAATTAAGATTTTTATTTCTGAAGAAATTATTTAAAAATTGGGTTTTAACTCCAGTTTTGTAAATAGAATTTTTTTAATGAAGATAATTTTTCTTGTAATAGGAAATAGTCATGTGATTGGATAGAAGATTGATGTCAGGATTGTTTTTTTTTTTTGAAAAAGTGTGGGTAGTATAATTCAGTAGTGATGAATTCAGTAGTCAGAAGCTTATCCTGAAAGTCTGATGCTAAATTGGTTTCATTATTATTTAAAACAGGTTTTTGCAAAGCTGTATATTGTTTACAAAAACCATGGTTCAAACCCTTACTAAAACCTATGCCCCAAACCCTTACTAAAACCTAATCATTGCTGACCAACCATATAACCATTCTCATTAAAAGGAATGTAGAAGATAAAAATACCCCTGAGAGAAACCTTATATTTTGATCCATCCAAAATCATAATTGTCTCAACTTGTGTTAACCTGAAATGAAAACGTGTTTAACTGGAAACCTGAGCTATAAAAAGAAAAACATGTTAAATGATTGAAAATAAATATCAAGAAAGCTATAGTAACAAAAAAACACAGCCAAGAGATTGACTGAATGATTACCTGATAGTTTACATAGCAAATAATGAATAAAATAAAGAGGGAAAAAATCCATAGTTACATAAGGTACTGTAGTGTGTACACATCTGCATTTATAAATTATTTTATAATGAAATGAATAATTAAAAATATTGAATAATTTTTTTAATAGTTTTATTGAAAATATTCTTTACTTGATTAAAATTGTGTCAGAACATTTTCATTTTCAAAAGAAAAAGGGAAAGAAGATTCAAAATATAATTTTTTATAAAGTTTGATCAACTCATGTGGATTAAATATTAATTAATTAAGAAAAGAATCAGAAAGAAATAATTATATGAAATTATGTGTATTGTATGGATATAGTTGCACAGTATGGATTAACTTTGAATTTGTCACATTATAATTAGCTAAATTTTCTTAGTTTTAATAAATAAAAAAAAAGAAAAGATTTTGAAAATTATTTTTTTGATGTCTTTATTCTTCCCACTATCCATTTTTTGTATTATCTGTGTGACTGATTTCATCCTAGAGTGGTGCTTTAATATAAAGCTAGATCTTATTATAATAGAAAAAGATTGTCACATAAGGAATTTATATTTTTCACTTGTTTATAATGACAGTTACTAGGGTACTTGCAATCACAAAGCTAGCCTGGACATAACAGTATTTAAAATATGTGGTGAGTATAATTGTGGGACCTGGAGATTGTTTTATGTGAAATTATTTGCATGGCATTAAAATAGTAAATCATCTTTAAAGTCCACTCTCTTTGATTTATAGATTTTATGTTGACCATTATTTTAATGGCCAGTACACTCATAGTATTTGATACCCTCAAGGGTATTAATAATCACCAGCATTCCAGCATTTTTTAATGTTTATTATTGTAATTATTTTAGCATTTAAGTACAACATTGGATGAAATATATATTATTTGTATATTATGCCCCAAGTTTGGCATTAACTAGACTGTAATTAGCCTCATTTTATAGTATTCCTCTTTTAAACTCAATTGATTCTTGATGGTTATTGATAATGATGCTATATTTGTCACTTATAACATATAATGATTTCAGATGTTTATTTTTTGTTCATTTTTTTATGCTCAGTGAAAACATGATGTTTTGAATGATGATGATTTCCATCATTCCACTTGTTACCCTTAAGTCCATACCATCGTCATATATAATAGAAAGTTCTGCAAGTTATGTATAAAGTATATTAGTAAAAAGATACAACTATAATTAGGTCTTTACTCAGAGTTCTAAATTAAATTATGATACAAAAACAAATTGATGCTACATTAAAAATATCTATATTCATATAAAAAAAATGAACATAAGCTATGCCTATCAATGTATAGATCATTATGTTAAAGGTTGTCACATATTCTTCTAGTAGCTTCCATGTCAATTAGTAAGTGATTCACAAATTTTATGAACCTTATGAACTTTTAAATGATTCTATTGTGTGTATATATATGTTGATATCAATTATTAGTAATTTTTGTTTGTAGAATAGTTTTATATTCATTAGCAATATTAATACATTTCCAATGAAAGCTTTTTTTAAAATGAAAGTCTAAACTTTTAGAGCAAAATTGTATAAAACAATATTGTTTATTTCACTAAATTGTAATGAGTGGAATAGTCTTGTGGAAGATGATTTGCTTTGGTTTGTTCCTAAAGATTGCTACTTTTTTTATAGTTTTGAATAAGAATATAAAATAAGCAGAAATCTGTCTTAATTACAATGTGATAAAATGAAATTTCAGTTAACATGAACAATCGTAAAAAAAAGTTTTCTCATGTTGTCAAAAATATATAATAAAAAAACTAGGATAGAGTAGAACAAGCCAGGAATGATTTGACAAACTTTTTAACATGAAGAGCCATTTTGCTTAAGTTTTTCCTCCCTCCCTTCCTGCAATAAAAGATTCATGCTAAATATGAATTTCTGAATGGCTGTGGTTATATTTGAACATTTATTTTAGTAATATAATATTATGGAATCTGTTTACATCCTAACAAAAATAAAAATTATTTACAAATAAGCAAATGAAAACAAAAAATTACTTTGACTTTTTGATTTATTCACAAATTTCTAATATATAAATATTCACCATATGCTATAATTACTACTATATTATGATAAAGCTGAATTCAAGAAACAATCTTGGAAAGCACATTTTCCCTTTCCTAGAGTCATTCAGAATATTTATTTACAAATTACAAGAGGAAATAAATAATGTATTTAGCTTTATCGTGATAAAAAGAGCGGCAGTTTGCCAACCTTGACTTATACTGTATTTAAAATTGATAGTTAATAAAGAAATCTATCATTACAATAAAGAAATGTATATACAAATTTGCATAAATATGGAATTAAAATTGTTAGACAGATCTAGATTTTATTAGTTTTTCTTATTTTTATAGCCATATACATTAGTTACTAATGATTCATTAAGGTAGAGATTATATCTAGACCAGCAATAAATTTTAAAACTCAGTTAAATATTAATATACCTTTTTGAATTAAACACAAACACATAGAATAACTCAATTTCATCTTTTTCCATGCTGAATATTTATTAGATATATTTAAAATTTTCACTGCATCACACATGAAACAGACAAATGCTAAATTGTTTTATTAATTGGTTTCAAGCATATGAGGTGGAAATGTAATTATTGTATATGATATAGCCAAAACAGTTCAATTAACCTATTCCAGGATAAAGGTTTTTCAAAAACTTTTTCATAGAAATACAATGAAAGAAATGGCAGCACCAGATTTTCAAAATGATGATTGATAAAGACTTGAGCAGTAGTCCACTCATTTTATTGGGTAATTAAAAATAGCTGGATATCCATTTACTGACCAATTTTGGATGATTTGATGAGTTAGTTGAAATTAAGTGTAAGACTTAAAAATTATACAGAAGCTAATTCTTTCCAGTATTATAATTTAATTATATCATTCTAATACATATATAATAATAATAGTAATGATAAACTAATAATCGTAATAATAAATATTCATAATTATAAAATACAGAAATACATTGTTACTTTTTTAACTTTTCTCAACTGCCAAAATATTTTAAATTTGTAAAAAGTAAATGTCATTATGTAACATCCCAAGATTCATGCATTTTAATATTTGCATTTTGTTGTTTATTAAAGAATTCTTATTTTTATTTATAAAAATTGTCTTTCCAATTTTTCTTTTAACATTAGCTTTTGTATAAATGTCTAAAATAATTTAAAAAATAATGATTTAAAAACATCTATCATAATTTTACTATCAATTTTAACTTGGATAACACTAGAATTCTTTGTAAAGAATGAAACCATAATAAGAAGAAAACCAAAGATTATTTTTTTATAAATAGAAATACGAAATCTTTAAATTAATAGGTATTGTGCAAATATTAAAATTAATGAATCTTGGTATGTTATAAAGAAAAAGGAAAATATTTGTTTTTATAATTGCTATTACGTATGTTTATTATCACAGTTATTATTTTATAGTTTATTATTATTACAATTATTAACCTAAAGTTGTTTTATTTGGTTTATATATATATAATTATTAATTTTAATAATTTTGTAAACAATTAATGTAAAATATATAGTGCTAAGAAAATATAATATTAATGAAGTAATATTTGAATACAAGTATAATGTATATACATAAGCTTTAGCTGTAGAGAGGATTGGAACATCTTACATAACTGATACACATGACCACATACATGTGAAAAAGATAAATGATCTCCAATATATCTTTAAATTTGCATTTGAAATTACTTCATAAATATTATCCTGTATATAGTGATATTTTTATTATATTATTACACCATATATAATTACCAATCTCTTCATATAAATGTTTACAGAATCCAATTTAATCCCATTATTCAGTATTCTGTAATAACATTGTCTTGTAATTAATTTCTGTTTTTTATAACAACTTGATTTTTTTATCCAGAAATCATTTCTTACAATTTTAAATGTGTAAATAAACCCAAAACATTAATTAAAAAAAATATAAATATGTAAATTAACAATATAAAGATAATTAATTATTTTGCAATATAGTATCATTTATAGTGTTTTCATTATTTGAACGGGAACGGAAGGGTTTAAATTAATTTTCCAGATGCTTTATTTTTGATTGTCCTTAGGTTTTATATTCTTTGTATTCACAAAACAAAAAAAAAAGATATCCTTAATTTATACTTAAAATCAATTTTCATATTCATAAACAGATAAGTTTTTGATTTATAGAAGGCAGATTTGGGTAGAATTTTCATTGTTTAAAATATCCCTTTTTAATTTGAAAACTTTTCTTTATTTTATTTCTTATTCACATAGATGCTTGATCACATTATATATATATAAATTTACAAATAAATCACTAAAAAAAAAAAAAATCATTTTTTTTTCATTAATGAATACATGTAAGAAATTAGGGTAAAAAAAAAAATTTTTTTTTCATTTAAACTTTGCAAAAATTTGTATTATTGCTTTTATACTATCTTATTTAAAATAAATACATAAAATACTTTTATAATTACACTTTTAGAAATTAGAAAAAAAGTGATAATAAATACTTATTTTTAAGTAAGAGCATGTATTTATTTTGTTAATGAATTAATGATTACTTTCTATGCAATTGACTAATATCATATAGAAATTATACTGTGCATACTATCTTAGAAAATATACAGTAGTATATATTTTAATCTTAAAAATAAGATTATTAACATTTTTGTATTTCTTAGATAACTAAATCAAGTAAAAAGCTGTATATCAGTATAAAAAATGGTTTTGTAATAATAGTTGGTAAAAATATAGAAAACACCGGCAAATATGTACAGTACTTTTATTACTTAATGTTGCACTATTTGCCAAGAGACCTTTTGGAGTCATAAAGTTTGCTTTCCAGAAAATCATTCTTAGTAATAATTAATATTATCTTCTTCTTTTTTTAATACATAGAAGATAAAGAAGGGATTCAACCTGGTCGTATCACAGGAAGTGCGAGTTTGGACACTTTGGTCAAAATAGATTCTGAGAAGGACAATGGTTTTCGACCAGATTCTAAGATGGTTGTGTTACATGATTTTACACCTTGTGTAGATGATGAATTAGAAGTAAAGCGAGGTCAAAGTGTCCATGTGTTATATATGGAAAATGATTGGGTATATGTTGTAGCTGACGATAAACGAGAAGGATTTATTCCACATTCATACTGCGCTCCTTATGGCAGTACAACTGCAGATTCAGCCATAAATATTAAGCATAAAAAACTACCACCAAAAACTGTTGAGGAAAAAGCATCTATAAGTAAAGGTCATAATACAATGGTATGTAGTTTTTTTTATTGTTTTCATTAGTTATATATACTTCTGCTTAAATATCCTAACACTATAAATTAATTTTTATAAAATAATAATTATAATAAAGTACACATATGTAAAAAAAATAACATTTACAGTTTAAAATAATGGTATTTGTGAGTTTTCCAGTAAACCAAGATGGCTTCCTATATTTTTGATAAATCTACAGTTTCAGGGACCCCTAAAATATGTTTATAAAAAAATGCTTACTAGGAAACATTATATTTAATATTTATATTTTATTTTTTATTACTATTATTTTTAAGAAATGTATCATTGTGGAAAAAATAATTACAATATTTACAGTTTATTTTCATTTTTTTTTTTTCAGATTAACTTATTAGCAAAAAAATGAAAAAAAAATATAAATACAATATTTATATTTTATTCACGCCGGTAGCATGCAATCATATTGTGACCATTAATGCACACTTTTCAGGAGTTCAGGACTCCATACCTTTGGAAATAGTTCACAGCACTATGTTTTGTGCTATGAAGATCACAAATTTTTATCATTGTGACAATTTATCAAAAAAATTGCTGACAAAAAAAAACCCGTGAATTGAACCAAAGTATGACAATGTTAAAAATATCTTATCACTTCTCACATTATAAGTAAAAAAAATTGATATAAAGCTTCTTAATGAAATTTATCAGAATTTCTTTTTTTTTTTAATTTAACAATTTATTAATTTTATTTTAATTTAACAACTAACACACCTTTGGTAGATTATAGGCCCCCAAAACTAAATTTATCAAAAATACGAGCTGCCGTCTTAGTTTACCAGAAAACCCACAAGTACCAAAATAATATAAATCATGTATAAATTTGTAATATACATAATTTCATCTTCATTTAAAGCAGCTAGCAAGTGTTAAAACTCTAGCCTAACAAAAATTAGATTTTAGCTCTAACATGTATCAGAGTAGTGGTTAAAATCATTCTAAATGTAATAAGCTTTAAACATTGCACTAGAGAGTGCAGTCAGTCAGTAATCTCCTCATTGATTACAATTAATTTTAATATCATACATATACACATAATTACAGTCTAATAGAATTGTAAATAATTAGATTATCTGATAAAATCATTTATAAGAATACTATAGTAGGTATAAGAGGATTCCTTTTATTCCTGCATAAATTCTATATCTTGTATTGATCAGAAGGCATACATTTATTATTTAACACTCGCAAAGCGTTTGCACAATTGGTTTGAAAGGCCGATATGAAAGTAAATTACAATTATATGCAGATGCTATAAAAATAAATGCTTAAGAATATTATAGTAAAATCTTGTAAATGTCAACATTCAAATTGTTTTTATTTACCAACAAAAGAATACTTTTGCTAACTATTAGATATATATAATGACAAATTAAGACATTAACAACTTATAATGAAATTACTTTATTATTATTATGAAGGTTTGAAATAAAATCAATTTTCATTTTCATAATGGCTAGCAAAAGAGATTTTTTTTTTGGTTAATAAATAATAATTTGTGCCTTAAATTTTCTAAGACTTTACCATACTGTTGTTATAAAAGATTTTATCACATGACCTAATAGTTATATATATATATGTAATGGAGACATGAGTTTGACGAAGTGAATGACACATTTGCAAAAAGCCACCATTAGACAAAAGTGCAAACTTTTCGGCTACTATAAAATGTAAAGTTAATGGAGATATATCCGCAGGTAAAAAAGTTACTTTTATTATCAAGACAACACTAATACTCAATTCCAGTATCCAAACAAAATCTTTTTTTTTTTGGATAATCCACACTGTCATGAAGATCAGAAACTATTGTAGGATGGGCAGTATACCCATATAAAAATGTACTATGTGTAACAGTCAAGTTTGTACATTCGCGTAACAGAATTCAGAATCCAAGCAAAAGAGACCGAAGCTGACCAGACTAGGACTGTAACATCCCGAGTCCGACCGCACTTCAACTCGTAAACCAGGATTCCAAGACTCACGACCTTACGAATGACCACCTTGAAATTACACGTAGTATATCTCTTTCCACACGGCCGACATAGGTCACGGAGAAGCAATGAGACTCTGATAATTAAAAGAGAGGTTCTTAATTGACTAAAATATCACTAAATTTAATTTAACTTAATGCATAGTTTTCACATATATAGACTATAAAGGATAATTAGAATTGGATTGAATTAAATCAATAACGAGACAGAGAACGAAATACATTAAATTAATTATATATTTATTTACAACTCATAGCTATATATCACTTATTTACAATAGTATTCAGCGTAGAATGTACAAACATTTGGTAATTCAAAATCACTTCACATAAGTAATCATTAAATTTCATAGATGAGTTTAACATGTGCCCATCTTAGGAATTGTTTACAATTGATACATAATTAATCACTACGTTATGTCTATAAATCTCGATAAGCCAAATCCTATTACATTTGTGGCTGGTATATAAATAATTATATTAAACTTTGATCATGGATGTATTTACTAAAATACCCATATATAAATTAATAACGAGCGCAAAAACCAGCTCAAGTAATGATCGATCGAACATGGCTTTCGAGAGAAACTTTCAGAATGCTGAAAGCGTTATATAAAGGTGGGAGAGTTGGCTGAAATAAGATTTTACCAATGCGCTATGGCACCGGTAAACAATAATAGGAAAAGTCGCTCTGCGGATGGATGGAATAACTTCAGGGTTCTTGCGACAAACGCCGGTACCCTGTAACCGATCGCAATGCTGCGTGAAAAGGAACATTGTGTTCAGGAAGGGCGGGGGTCTTACGTGCTAACCTGGCCTTGGCTCAGGCTTCGCTACTGCTCTACCCTATAAGAGAAGATGTGCTGGCAATGCCGTGGCTCCATCTTAAGATACGTATATTACGTATAGCAGCAACACGAGAATAATTTTATAAAATAAGATCACATCCGCCAAGCAAAGAATAGTATATTTCATACTATGAAATACGAGTTAATAGCATATTAGCTCTATCAAATTGGGACCAACTCTTGCGTAGCCTGATAATAAATGTCTATGCTACTAAAGGGAATATTATTACATCTGTACTTTGACATGTTCGATCTATTAAGTTACTTATAGATAAGAAATATTTAAGGAGGGAAAGTATATTTCTATGGACTTAAGAATTTAAATGTCAAATATACTTATAAAGATGATCAAGGCTAAATTTAATTCTAAATAAACTTATCAAGTTAAGTTTTTTTTAAATGGTTGATTATAAAAGAGCCACATTTCACATATTAAATCATTTAAATAATAAAAAAATAGGATTTCGAAACAGCGCAGAAAGTTGATGATATAAATAAATTACGCGAAGATTTTCAAATAATATCTTCTTAAAATATACATGAAATTAAGTGCTCACTGTTTCGAAATATTGGCATATAAAATATAATAAGCATTTAAAATAAACAAAGAAATATAGACACAACCGCAGTGATATAACTTTAAATTAGACACTTATAATGTACTTTAAATGAAGGAAAAATATAAATAAGTCAGATTATTTAAACTTTAACACATTAAATTTTGAATAGCAATTGACATATTTAAAATATTAAATGGATTTTAAGTTTTGATTACATTTAGCTTTATCATTATTTTAAAAAGAAAGTTAGCTAACTTATATAGATATTATTTACATTTACACAGAATTACACAGAGCTCTGCGGTTTGAAAAATAAAACGGTACCGGTATGATTTATCTGCAAGTTCTTGGCTGTTGGTTTGGTTTAGTTTGACTGGGCGGCATCATCTTTCCCATTATGTTAGGCTCGTCTCTTCTATCGGCATGATGGTGGTTTAGGCATTTCGACGAGAGAAACCCCGTTCTCCCGTGGAGTAACAGCAACAAGATGCCCGCTTTTAGCCGGACATGTTCAAATTAACAATTGTGAATACTGGCTACAACTCTCACTAACAATATGGCTGTCCCTCTTGTTAAAAATACAGAGTATTTATATGTTTTCCTTATCGGAATCTCCCGCCTCAAGACTCACTAAACTCAGGAATTTAATTAAGTGTTTTTCAATTTATAATTCAGATCTTAGATAACTTATGTTAGAAACATTCCATAAGCTATTATTATAATTAAGATTTTTCGTTGCAAACAATTGTCCAATTTAGATTTTAAAATAACTTAAATCTTATCTAAGGGGATTTTAATTAGTAAATTTTTAACTAGTTTTACTTTTTACGAATTCCAGGTGTGGTCGTTAATGACACTTGTTTACAACCAAAAATCTTTTAATTACTTGACCAGCTTTTATTTTTAATCTTACATAGAAACTCTTTCTATTTAAAAACAACCTTTTAACATTTTTTAAAACGAAAACATTTTTATCATATTTATTAAAAATAATTTACAAATATATTTTGATATAGCTTTTAAATATATTTTCGAGAAACTTTTCTCTGAAATATATTTAAAACAAGAAATCTTTTAACAAT
Organism: Epiperipatus broadwayi; assembly: GCA_028023455.1. Classification (NCBI taxonomy): domain Eukaryota; kingdom Metazoa; phylum Onychophora; class Udeonychophora; order Euonychophora; family Peripatidae; genus Epiperipatus; species Epiperipatus broadwayi. The sequence goes on from JAQFVV010013267.1 coordinate 81,040, forward strand.
TTTAAAGAAACATTTAATAGTATTTTTAGATAACGGCTTTTACATATTTTAAATCATGTCTTTCTTCTATATAGCACAGATTATATATCCACATACGAAATTACAATATTAAACAACAAAATTAATAATTTACTCATAACTTAAATAATATAATAACCATTTTTAGAAATCTTAAATAACTTTAGTACGCTATAATTTTACTAATCCTATCTAATTATAGCGTTCGTTCGCACGTAAATATATAATACTGTTTATACGGACATGAACGAATTTTATAATTATTAACATTTAAATAGGTTCGAACTTAGCACAGATGAGAGTGTCATTAGGTTTGATGGTGAAACGGAAAGGGATTGGAGATTTCCGTTTCATATGCTACATATTAATTCTATATATTACTAAAATATTGGAATCAGTATATATATGTGTGTGCATATAAAGTAAAATATATTTTTATCTGAAACAATTGTTTAAATATGACACTGAAATTACGTAAGAATAATTATAAGTAAATAACGTATGCTTATATTCTTCAATTGATCTGTAAATACTAATAAATAATGTGATGATATCATTGTGTGCTGAGTAAATTAAAATTAATTTTTCTTGTTCAAGAATAATAGGGTTGTTGTTATAATTGGTAATATTCATGATTCATATAAAGGAGATCGATGAATATGCACATGCTCCAACAAGTTTTCCATAAAGACAAATCAAATAGTGTTGATATATAATTAGTATTGAGATAAGCATTGCAGTGAATGCTTAAAAGGAATTGTGGGTAGTATAAATTATAAATACATAAGAAAGTTACTCATAAGAATATAAATCAAGGTAGTGTCAGTAACATATTTAATATCATTTCAAGAAATATATATAAATATCTCATGAATAAATATGTATACAATTCATTACCAGAATAAGCTATATCTAATAACTTGTGCATTTTGCCCATAATAAAAATATTTAATAAAAAGCAGATTAATAAAATACAGCAGGATTTATGGAAAGCTACATTTGAGAACAGTAATATATCATAAACTAACTTATTTATACTTCAAATTTGTAAACGTGTGCAACATCAGCCCCCACACATAAAGCTATATGCATTATACAATTTACCCAATAATTATCCAATCCACACATATTAAGTTATTCACTATTTATATATTTTGAATTTTATTACCTTAATTTGTGATGGAGAATGACAATGTTAAAATGTTTAATAGAATAAAAGTAGATCAATATTTTAAAAGCTTTTGCACATTTTAAAAATTCTCTTTAATTAATAAGAATTTTAATAAGAGCATGCATATATGTCAATAAACTTCAATTTTAATAATTACTGTAGAACTGATAATGATTATATAAAAAGAAAATAAATAATAATTATCAGAGAAAGTCCATTTTAATATTTTAAAACAAAAACTAGAGTCCAAGATTTATAAATTTTATTTTTTTCTTTTATGGAATTCAGGTTATGTTTTCATTCGATGATTTATGAAATGCTGGCGGAAACCATAAATGATAGCAGTCTGATGATGGAATGTCTGTTTTCAGGCTTGCAACAATTTTGATGATAATATGATCATGTGTGTACATTTGTAGTAGCAAATCATGGTTTTGGAGAAGATTCATTTTGATCATGTGTGTACATTTGTAGCAGCAAATCATGGTTTTGGAGAAGATTCATTTTGATCATGTGATTAAGAGATTAGCAATGCATTACAAGTAAATAGCGTCACAAACCTATTCATGCTCACTATTTTTACTTTGTGAATTTTCTAGAAAGTTATACTTAACAACATTTCAATGAAAGAATTGTGTTCTAGTTTCTAATTAAAATATTTAACTAATGAATAATCAATATCAGTTCTATAATCATTTTTTCTACATTGATAAAATTATCAGTAAATTAACCATTAAATTATAAATTTACAAAATTGACTTCATTTAAGCAAAGAATGTAGGATATATTTAAATTTAACCACTGCAATCTTAAATTAAAACTTTTTGTTTTATTTATCTTGAGTTATAGTTCTAAGATTATGGTTTTAAAATACTTTAAAATAGAAATACTCTTACTGCCCCCTCTGATATTTGTAATTAAATTTCAATTAAATAAAATTTATTTTACAAATATATTTGAATGCACACACAAGCACACATGAAATATGTATTTCTACGAAATATTTCAGTATATATGTAAATATTGAAATGTGATGTAATTTTTTTGCAATAATCTAGATAAAATTTTAGCTATGATGTAACCAGGCAACAATCAATTAAGTGATAATAAACTAAAACCATGCCATTTAGTAATATTATTTGTGAGATCCACACTAGTGTTAGTTTAATATCTATTTAAATTGAAGATGGGTTTCAAAGTTAAAAAAATTTTTGATTAAAATAAAATACAGATTTTGCATACTTGGCACCAATTGGCAATGATATTTTAATTAAGAGTGTAAGCTGATTTAATCATTATACTATAGGTTTGTGATGATTACAGCAATGGTATTATAATAAAGTAATTTATAATAGATATGTGGTAGCATGCAGTATTGGACTGAATCAATTGGTTTTATTAAAGAGTAGGTTAAATGGTTGACTAACTTTAATGATTTCAGTAACTTCTGATAATGACAGTTTTACTAAGAATTCATGGCCAATAAAAAGTGGAGCAGTTATATAAAAACAGGTCTGCACAATGGTTTAAACAAATCAGCTGGAAAAATTGTATCTTTGTTTTTGGAAACAATTCATTTGCTGACTTTTTAACTTATATTTTATATTGCAAGCTTTTTTCACTAACTTAGATGTGTTAATACTTCTGCAGCAGTTAACTGACTTTTGCTGATTATTATTGGATCTAATCATATGATTTTTTTTTGGAATTACTTCATTCTTTTTCTAATGGAATATTTACTAAAATATTGTTTATCTTCACAGCTTCTAACTGCTGTTATTGACACTATATTCGAAACAAATAGCCATTATCAAATTAGATTTCCTCACTAGATTTTTTATTAAATAGTCCAATAGTTTATTGCTCTGAAGTACCTAAAAATGATAAGTGCTAAAAGAAACACATTTGAATTGTGAAGCAATGGACTTTGAACTCTAATCTGCCACACTACCACTGTATTAATCATGTAGGATCAGTGTGTATTAAATTTTAGTGAATAACATTTTTGAATTACTGTTTATATTTTCAGGTACTTTTTATTTATTGAATGTTTATTACTAATAGTTCAAATAGTAAATCCTTGAAAAGATCTTTGCATTTTTTAGGTCCTTTCTAATTCAACATTTAAACACTTAAATTTTTTTCTAATATTACTGCATTTTTCCCAAGCAGCTAAATAAATTTGTTTGTCAAATTAAAAAATAATAGTTTTTATACTTTATAGTTTAAAGTCTTTATCGGCTCAAATCATTAATCAAAAATTTATAACATTTAAATTATGAAATTTATTATTGCAAATTCTCAAAAATTTGTTGGGTTTAATATGTAGTATTTTTAAGATTTATTCGAAATCTGGTTTTCCCCAATAATTTTGATATCAGCAAACATTTTCTTTAATTTTTAATATATATATTCGAAATTTTTGTAAATATTACTTCTTTTAAACAAATGAATTACTGTATAACATAATCAGCAGTTCATGCTTTTGAATCTGGTGGGTATTATTCCTGCAACCAAGGAAAGATAGGACTTTTCACATTGATATCAATACACTGCTAACTTTTTAATGTTATTTTGGCAATATCAAATATTAGAAAGTTAGCAATGCTTTGAACGAATGTGAAAAATCCTCCTATTTTTTTTCTTGGTTGCAGAAATAATACTCAATAGTTTTGCAAAAACAAAATATTACGAGATATACACGTACTTTTATGAATTCTACACGGACGCAAACTAACTTTTGATTCTTACTTAATTCGATCAATTTCAACAAAACAAATATGTGGTCCGTGTTGCAGGAGGAAAAAAAACCCAACATAAATATATATTTTTATAAAAAAAAGAAAAAATACTCTATGAAATATACACTTATGCAGACGATTCTTGTATACAAAATGGCGATTGTCAGTACCCCCCCCCCCAACCGTCCTTCCTCCTTCTCCGAAAGGGTTGCGGAACAAGTGATTGCCCAATACATGCTCTAAATAGAATTCTACCAGGCAATTTAATTTATTGAATGAACAAATAACAAAGTCAACGTCTTCATTCAATTACACTTAAATAATAACAAACGAACAAACTTGTCATTCAAAGATTCAAAAACGCAGAAGTCAGTCAATAACCAAGTTGAAATTGGCAAAAAAAAAAATGCAGAAATAAATAACGCAGTTGAAATTAAAAATGTTAAAACCAATTCACAATAATAACAAGTGGTAAATTTAAAATGTACAAACAACAAACTTTTGAATCTGAAAAAAAAATACCAAAATCTCCAAAAATGCACCTATATAATAGGTTCGGCTGACACATTTCAAATCACGTTTTGTGCACGTTCAAAAATACGTTTTCGTAAAGATATGCTGTATATTAATTTTTTTACCTGTTCTTAAAAGATGGTAATATTTTTGCAACTTGTGTTTATTTTCATGTCTATTTTAATAATTATTCGTTGCTAACTAAAAAACAAAAAAACATTACATTACATCTAGTTCTATTTGCATTGCATTGTCAAAATATTTCAATTATTATTATCAAAGTATATTTTTAAAAACTGTTAAACTTATGTTCTGATCATATAAACCCTTAACTAATAGAAATTATTTCAGCATTTAATTAATAAATCAAAATTCATTATGAAATTAAACCAATTCATATCATTTTTTATCATCATTGATGGAAGGCCTTTCTAAATTTAAATCATTTTTTAAAATCTCTGTCTTTTTCTTTCTACATCACTTCAGCAAACCATCGTAACTTATTCATTCATAAAATCTCTTGGAATCCAGTATAACTGTCCGTCTGTTATTATTTGTTCTAGAAATAGCTTTATTTTAAATATTTCTTTCATCTTTTTGTTTTCTCAATCGGGTATTTCATTTTTGAACTTATTAATGTTTGGTTTGCAAATCTTGTATTGCTCTATAGTGTATATAAAATGTATTAAATTTTATTTAAGTATGTATGTGTATACTCAACAAAACAATAACTGATTACTTCTGCAATTTTACATAATCCATATCCTAAGACTGGAAGAATTTGGTACTCGCTTCCTAACAAAAAAATAAATAATTTTTTAACAAATGCTTTGGTAGTGCTCGATTTCTTCAGGATAGTAGTTATGCTGTATTAATAATTAGATTAGTCATTCATTAGACCACAGATTATCCAGTAATGAACAATATTTCTGTATTGTAATTTTCATTACACCACTCTCATGCAAAGTAGGGACTTGTTTGATTTGTGTCAAAGTTGTGAGGGCGGCATGTGCGATACTTATCACTTAAACTATTATACTTTGCTAACGATATATATACTAAACAATGATAAAGATATATGTAAGACATTTGTGGTCTGGACCAACTGATGAGTGCTGATTTAGCAAGAAATATGTATCTTGGGGGTCATAGATCTTTTTGTCATGTCTTTGGTCATATGTTTATGATAATATCCCTCCATCAAGTGTTAAAAGTGGATAGAAACCAGTCCTTATCTTGTATGACAATGGTGTAGTAAAGATTATACTACAGAAATATTCACTAATAGTAGTTATGCTGTCTTCTTTTTTGATGTCTTGATTGATATTCTTTTTTTGGTGCTGATGAAACTTTGGAATGGACTGAATATTATTCTCTGCTAGTGCTGAGTATTGACTCGGTGTATATGACTGCATTGACTGTAATCAAAAATTATTTGATTTCAATGATATAATTTCCATTTCCTGTGATTGATACACTGTAACTTTTCCTTATATGGAGTCAGAAATATCTCAGCAACTATGTCCATAAAAACCTGTTAGCCACTTTACCTTACTTTTCCAATCCCTGCCCTAAGTTTTCCCATATCCTGCTCCATCACACTTTCACAACATAAGCTTTCTTAACTTCCTGACTTTTACAGCTAAATCCCCCTTATCTTTTGCCAAATCCAACATAAAAACCAGTAATCAACTTTCTGTATAATCACTTTGTTTATATTTAGTCTTCCACAACTTCATTATTTGTACTCTTTCTGCTTTGAGGAATTTACATTCAATTAACAGATGCCTTCCTTTGCAGAATGAGTCATCCATATTTTTCCATTTATGTGTTTATTTCCTTGTTGCTAAAGATCCCATTTGAGCCTCAAACAATAAATTACTTTCCTTGTTATTATCTTAAATTAACTCGCACCAAATATTTCATTTATTTCTATATACATTTAAATTCTTTTTACTCTCCATACCAGTTCTGCATCTCTCCAACTCCCTATTTTTTATTAATGCATCTATTTTTCTATTCCATTTCTTACTACTATAACATCCAACAATTTTCCTAACATAATCACTCCACCTTTTGTATAAGTATACTGACATAAATTCTTTATCCAAATCTTCTGCCTACCGCATTACCTTTCTCACCTATCTTGTTGCCTGCCCTTTATTCATAACCCAATTAAATACTATTTTGGCTATGTTTTTATTATCCATGAACTGCAATCTACCAAACATTTTCATTTTGCTTTTTGCATCTCTCATATAAAAACTTAACCTTCCAATTTCTCCTTGAATTTCACTCCTTTGTGGTTCACACATCTGCATCTAATGCATGTCTTCCTACTTCTTTTTGTACTTTTTCTAAGTAATCTAATACACCTTTACTAACCAACACATCATTACCATCTGTTAGCCCTGCTACTGCCACTCCCTTCCATACAATTCTAACTACATCATATTTGTTATATGAAAACACTGTTAATTTCTTTATCAATCTTTTTCTTTTCTTTGCTTCATTTATCAATTTTGTCTCCCATTCATCCAAGCAATTTCTCTGATTACTTGAAACGATTCCCAAATAGTTATATATATATATCCCTCAATAAAAATTCTTTGTTTTTTCTTTCCCCAGTAATAATCATCATTACTTTTGATTTTTCTTCACTAAATTTAATCCCCATCTCTTTACCCACTCTTGTGCATGTCCTCAGCATAACTTCCCTTCTTTCTGTGCATAAAAAGACATTATCTGCAAATAAAAGACCCGACAATGTATATACTCCCTTGCCACCTATTAATAGTATCTCTACCTCTCTTCCCAGTCTTTCTATTACTTTCTTTTTCTCAAATACAACAAAAACAAAATAGGTGACATAGGTTCTTGTCTTAGTCCCATGCAATTTTTAACTTCAACTGATTCTTTATTTCCTAATTGATATGTATAGTAATTATTTTCATATAATTTCTTAATAATATCCACTAAAGCTCCATCCATTCCAATTTTACTAAACTTACCCATAATCTATTTCTGTTTACTTTTATCATACATCTTCTCTATATCTATTAAAAACCATATATAACTGTGTATCTGTATTTCTACTTATATCCATAAGTTGTGTAACTACAAATAAACTATCTCCTATACACCTATCCAATCAAAAACCTCCTTGCATTTCTTCCACTATATTATTTTCTTTTATCCATTTTGCAGCCCTTCCAGCAACCATATGTGAAATTTTTTTATATAAATCTGATGTTATCACTATTGGTCTATAATTGTTTAATTTTCTATGATCCTCACTATTTCCTTTAAATAATAATCTTACTCTTGTGTTACTCAAACTACCTGGAAAATCTATCTTTTATGCCATTTTATTAAAACATGATAATAGTTTTACTTTTGCCTTATGCCATAAATTCATTACCATCTCTGCTGCCCATCATCTAAATCTTTTGCCTTATCACTTTTCTATTTCATACCCACCTCATTCAGTTCATTTTCTGTAAACCTAAGATTCCCATTATTATATGCTTTTATGTTTGTTATCACTATCCTTCATGTCTGACATCTTTTCTATATCCATTACATACTTATTTAAGATTATTTCTAATTCTTCTCTAGAGTTACATTATTTCCTCATCATCTAGTAATAAGAATTGGTGATCATGTGGTGTTTAGTAGATTAATTGGCATTGATGTAGGAAATTTTGTAGTTAATTCCACTTTCATTTATTCAATTTAAGTAAACAGACATGGAAAGAATGTAAACCTTCAAATTCAGTATATAAAACATTCATTATTAAGTCACAAACTAAACAATGGATCTGCAGTATGTAAACATTCAAAAGTAATCCTTGTTATCAAGTGCCTAAAATATTACCAATCTTCCATGCAAATATAGAAATCTCTACATTAAAAGCAGTTAATCTATCAATTTGATATTAAAGCATTAATAATCAATGATAATATGTTCAGTAAATTAATCTATTTTATTGAGTCTAAATATTCAATATGACACTCATATAATCTTAATTATTAATTAACTTTTGATTAATAAATATGTTAAATATAAAATTAAATATGTTAGTGCACTCAGAGATATATGTTGATAAACTAACTCAGAAATATATAAACTCCAATCACAATATTGGAACATTTGTTATTCAATTATCATATTACATAAAATATTGATCAATTGCTTTGCAGGGTGTATACATTTCAAAAACAATATCTCTCATTAGCTGCATAAAACATAGCTATTAAAGATTGCTACATTTAAATGGAAGTATGTGGTTACTTTAGACAGCTAATGATAAACTTATTCTTGAAAGGTATACTTATTGAAAAGTGAGTAATCAGTTGTTTACATGATATAATGTTCAAATAATGAATATTTTACACACTATGACTGATGGTTACATCTTTCAGATTTGTTGATATATAATTCAAGATGTATTAATCTTGTTAATATATACACATTCATGTAAATTGAAGATATTTATTCAAGTTACAATATTCTTTTGTAATACATTTAAAACCAGCCTCTCCAAGCTATTGTGCATGTGCTTTTAATGAGTGTTAATAATAAATGAATACTTTGATTCCCAACACTAGATATAGTATTTATGAAAGAATAAAATGAATCCACTTATTCTTTCCAACCCAAATGCTTATATATGGGCAAATCTTAAGTACTGGAAATGAAAGCGTGAGGATAAACCATTCACTTTAAATTACTATTTATGATATCTGAATGAGTGATGTCGGCGAAATTATCTAGAATTTACTAAACGTCACTCTCAAATGAAACTTAAACATATGTAAATAAGCATTTATTTTATATAGCGCTATGTTTATAATTCATTTTATTCTTCCATAAATACTATATCTCATGTTGGGAATGAAAGTATTCATTTATTATTAACATTCATAAAAAGTGCATGCACAATAGCTTGGAAAGGCTGATTTTAAATGTATTACAGTTATAAACATAGCGCTATATAAAATAAAATAAATGCTTATTTAAATATTCTTTTGTATCCCTCCCCCCTATAAATATTGATAAAAATATTAAAATAAAGATAATTAATTCTTTTCTTTTCTTTGAAAATTATTTTAATATGTTTTAACACTCGTAAAAAGCGCATGCCCAATAGCTTGGAAAGGCTGATTTTAAATGTATTACAATTATAAACATAGCGCTATATAAAATAAAATAAATGCTTATTTAAATATTCTTTTGTATCCCCCCCCCTATAAATATTGATAAAAATATTAAAATAAAGATAATTAATTCTTTTCTTTTCTTTGAAAATTATTTTAATATGTTTCAATGTTCAAACAAATGGAGTTAGACATTTTCAGAAATAACTAAGTTAAATTACAACTGTAAAAGACCATTTTTATAATGACATTGCATTCATCAAAACCAAAATGAATTTAAAAATCCGATTTTATTTAAAAACTTTTTCTTAACCCCTTTATGTATAAACATATAAAAAAACAGCTTGAAGTAACCATTTTTTTTTATAGACAAAAATAATTTTCTTTATTATACATTAACATTTTAAATTTTAATCAAAAACAGAAAAAAGATCGGGTAAAATGTTTATATCACATTTTTTATATTTAATTTTAGATTATCCATAGTATTTTAGTACTTCAAAAAATATTATTAATTAATTTATAGTTTATTTTAGATTTCATAATAATTTAAATTATAATTATTTCTGAAGATGGCCAACTAGATTTGTCCGAAACATTAAAACATATAACAATAAATAGTTTTTCAATTAAAAGAAAGTGATTATGATGTCTTTATTTTTATAATTATATTTATAACTCAATACTATTTCTTCTTTCTTAATTTAAATATAGCAAAATAAATAGTGATGATACAATATGCTGGAAAGATTATAATTTATTTAAAATTACAGCTTAACATAGTTTTTGACCAGGTCAGTCATATTCATAGAATAATATAAGTTTTTATAAATTAAATAATTTAAATATACTATTTACTTGATAAAGCAATGCATGAGTCTTTTTTGTTTATTGCATTGATATTATTTGCAATAAACCATGGCCTCTTTATATTTTCTTTTTTGATCATTGGACTTGGCACAAACAACTTTAATATTAAGTGGATTGAAACTGTGGCCAGATTCGAATTCATATTCCAAGAATATAGACTTAATATTTGTCTGTTTTAGCACAGTTGTATATATATTGTAGCGCAGTTGGCATAACACTCACCATATTAAATTGCATTACATGTTCTGCATTGCATTTAATTTAAAAAACTATTTTGAGAGTTTGGCCTGGAAAGAATTTGTCTTTAGTGTTGATCAACATTTGATTAAGATTAGGTGGATTTTAAAACTAATATTAAATTCATTTGAGCAGATTTTTATCTTTTAAATATATGTGATATAAAATGAACGCTGATCCATGTATTAATATTGTTATTAATACTCCTGTTATTTAAAGATGAATAGAATTTTCACATATACCAATTTCATATAAGTTAGCTGACTTTAAATGTTTTTTGAATAGAAACTATAAATTATGCAGGTTTGAAGCAGACAGAAAAGACAATATTGAAAATTATATAAAAATCTTAGTCAATTCAGAGTATAATATCAATATATTATTTAAAACTCTTAAATTTTTTATTCATTTTTAAATACCAGGAACATTAATAATATTAGTACATGAATCAGTCTTCTTTTCATACCATCTATATCTAAAAAAATGAAAACAATCTTCTCAAATTCAATATTAGTTTTAGAAATCCTCCTAATCTTAATCAAATGTTGAACAATACTAAGACAAATTATCTTCAGACCATGTCCTTTAAATAGTTTATAAAATTAAATGCCGTGAACCAACATATAATATCATTTACTCTTGTGACTCTCATACCAACTGTGCTACAAGATAAGCACAGTACAAACATATATATATAAATGTGCTAAACAGACTCTCCATATTAAGTCTATATTTTTGAAACGTGAAATTGATTCTGGCTACAATTTCAATCCACTTAATATTAAAGTTGTTTGCACTGATCACAATGATCAAAAAAGAAAATATAAAGAGGTGTGGTTTATGGCAAATAACATCAATGCAATAAACGAGAAAGACTCATGCTTTGCATTATCATGTAAGTAATGTATTTAAATTATTTAACTTATAAATTCTATTTATAAAATCCTTGTTTTTTTTCATTCACCTTTGAATGATATGTTTTAAATTGCGCTTTACGCAAAAAAGTGAAACTTATTATTATTAGAAAAGAATTATATGGCTGAGCGCTTTCAGAGAACTTAAGTCTCCATATTCATAGCCTACTTTAAGTGAAGTCTATTTATATTGAAGCAGTCGGATCTGAGTTCGATCCTAGCTTCATGTTATTTACCCTAATACTAACCTTAAATTTCCGATGCAATGGGGCTTTATACGTTCAATCCACGCTAATTTCCATAATGAATAACTTATTTCAAATGCGTAGTAAAATTAATTAGTTTAGTTTAAATTTGATCAATTCTCTAAATAAATTCATGATAAAATATTCATGAATTTATATATATTAAATTGCGTGGATTGTGCGTATATATATTTGTAAATATTAAATATATATAATTGTTCGAAAGTTTCATTGCGTCGGGAATACTTGTTTTTTTCACCTTTAAATAATTTGTAAAGTTTCGTAGATTAAAAGCTACATTCCTTCGATAAGCTTTAAAATTCTTAAAAACAATAGTAAAGTTTTATGAATTGGAAAAAAAAAAGAATTATTTTTTCTAATTAAATCATTTTCAAATCTTAAGAATTCATTTTCAATTAGAGAAGGAATTCAAGCTAATTAGTTTGAAAGCCTTATCGAAGGAATGTATTTGAAAACAACTAATTATAAAAAAAACACATTGATAATAAAATGAGCGCTAGCCTTAAGGCATCTGGACAATATATATAGCCCTGAAAAGTCAGGAGAAAAAAAAAGCTAGCTTTGTTGTAGAGTAGTGCAGTGAACTCTGTGCGTATAAAAATTGTATTTCATCATGATAGAGGGCTAGAACATCAGGAATCTGGCTATGGTTCCTAAAGTCCCGAGAAATCTTCAATGGAGCTGCTGAACCTTTTTCCGGACCGATCATTCTGCTAAAATTATGAAAGCTACTAAAATACTGTTCCAGTAGTCAACCAATGATGCCTACGTTTTCAACAACTTGGAGATGTAACTTAAGGACCAGCGGAAGGGGTAATATATTTCTATAATGAACGTTAAACTTTCTGGCCAGTTCGAACTTTATTTTACACTCCTCCTATTTAAGAGCTCTTTATTATTTAATGTAAAAATCTTTATAAAATGCTACTATAAATTTATATTGTAATTCTTTCAATCTCTAGTCTTTAAACTTTTTCTTTTCTTACCTGGCGGTTCGTTTAACATATTATATATATGTATTTATCGTGTGATTTATTAATGCTATTTAAAAATTATATGCCAATAATCTTTCAACTCGATGAGCTCCTCTGTTCTATTTGCCTCATGCAAATATTATAATATTAATTTCAAATAGTAATTCTCGCCCATTAGAACTAAATTTGAAAGTTCTATTAATCATCGAGTCGAAAGAAAATATTACATGTTTATTATTTTTATAATTGGCTAATAATAAACTATTAGCTCCGTTTTTCACCTATGTCCCCAGCTCCTAAGTTACAAGTGTTTATATACTCACAAAATGTTAAAATATTGATTTCTTGTTCCACTAATATATATTTATTCGAATATAACCTTAAATGTTTTTATTGCAAAAAGGGTCGATAAAGGGTTAAATGTATTTTAATTCCACTTTTGTTATTTTATATTAATATTCAGGAAGGGCACGATATTAGGGCATAATTAATATAGTTTATAAATGTTTTAAAATAGTTCGATAAAAGCTCGTTTGACTTTAATTAATTGGTCAAGTCATCACGTAGAGCATTCTACATGGGTTTTATTTTTCAACGATGACTATCAAGTCATCATCATCAAACGTTGCTGACGTAGGGCCATCTTCCGCTCCGTTAGGCTGGTCGGTGATCATATTCTCTTATTTAAATTTCTCGAGGAAGAAAGTACTTCCTTTCCGATTCATTAGTCAAAGGGCGTAAGACTTGCCAAATGCAAGCCGCCATAGGACTTCGATCATCGACTAGCGATCATCTTTCAATTTTACTCTCTGCCTTGTAATTCGTCAGTACCGTTGCATCTTTGTTCCGGTAAAACCCGCTCCGTGCTCGTAATTCGTGATGAAGTGATTTAAATTAAAGTCGAACCAATTCTCAAATATATTTAGTTTAAATCAGTTTTCAAATCAAGATTAAAGTTATGCCTTAAAATACGTTTTGCTCTTCATGAATAGATTTCCGAATGTGAAAATAAATCTCACATTCCACCGTAATAAAATTAGAACAATCATTTCCGTTCTTAATGAATACCTTTATCTGCCTTTATATTTCTCGTTGGGGGCATAGACATAGAATCCCATGTTGTGTAATACTTGTTGGCATATGATAAGGACCGCCACTCTTATTATATTTATAAATTCTTTTAAAGACTAGAGGTAACTAATGCAATCTATATTTTATTGAACAAAACAAATTATTATTATTATTAAATATTTTCTAACATACTTGGTTTCTTAGTTCATCATTCTTTTTATAATTATTTAAATGTTAATACTCGCTGTCTGTGTTGGCAACCCGAACATACATATGATTCGATTTAAAAGTAGTCAAAGTTAATTGATATTCGTGTCAGTAAAAGGGTCTCTAGTCCTCACCAACCGTTGAGCTAGTTCTTGGCGCATAGCACTGTGCCGTCGATTTCTGCTATCTGAGCTGTTGAGTTGGGTTTGAATTCAGTTTTGGTTCAGCTGAGTTTGAATCCGATTTGACTTGCGGTGGTGGTGGGTTTCGACCGGTACAATATAAATCTGTGTTATTTCTATGAATATGACCGACCTGGTCAAAAGCAGTGCTAACCTGTAATTTTAAATAAATTGTAATCTTTCCAGAATAGTGTACCATCACCATTTATTTTGTTATAATTATATATATTTTTTGATATTTAGATTCAAAAGCAGATGATATCAGAACCTCCACTTAATGTGCCACCTAGACCCGAGACCAAATTAATTCAAGATAAATTAGTTGAATTGAATCAGAATCCTTATTCTAATGTTCCAGGCATTCATCCATTTGTAAAAGAACCTTCAGGTCAATATCTTGCCATCTATACATTCGTAGCCAAAGATGAAAATGACTTAACCATAGAACATGGAGAATTGGTAACAGTTCTTAACAAAGAAGACCCTGATTGGTTCTGGGTTATCCGGTCAGATGGACTTGAGGGTTTTGTCCCAAGCCTTTATCTTTTTCCTATGGATGGCTCACAAGGTAGTTAATGCTTTATTAAAATGTTAATGCTGTATTTTTTTAAAACAGTTAAATTCATATATAAATCATCATCATAATTCTTTTGCTGAAAATTTATAGAGAGAGAAAGATTGAAAAAAGAGAAATTAGCTCTTAAAAATTATGTTTAAAATTTATTATATCAAACAGTCATGTAATTTGAAGTTAACTGATGTGCATCTTTACAAATTCACACTCATAATATCAAAATGTGTCAATGGTTTATATTAGCCATCAATATTTTAACTACATTCAACACTTTATGCTTATATTACATTAAGTCCTAATATAAATGCTCCCTTTCTTCATCATTTTTCTCCTTTCAGTTTGACAGACTCCTCAACTTCACTATTTTTAATTTAAAACTTTTCAAATTTATTTTCATTCCTCATAAGGTGTAATATCTCTTCTTCCATTTAAATTTATAATATTTAGACATTAAAATACAATATGGAACTATATAACTATTATCATAAATACATTCCACATTGGTAAACTGCAGTCCATTGAATATTTGTATTGTTTACACTATGGCAATTTTCAGCTTCCATCTTTTATTCTCAGTTACTTATGTATTCATCTTCTCCCATTCTTTAAATTTTGATTTCTTTCACTTTCAAATTCATTTTTTATGAAAATATACTAAAATAAATTCCATAAATTTATTTTGTTCTCTTTCCTCCTTATCTTAATTAAAAACTATCAGCTTTATTATTACTCACAAGCTGGAGAATTCTGAACATTTCGATTTTCTCAGAAAAAGAAAGATTAGTTCTTTTATGCCTTCATAAACCACAGCTAAACTTCAGGTAAAAGTAGGCTATGATTATGGAGTCTCAAGGTCTCTGAAAGCACTAAGCCATATAACTTTTTAATAAGATTGAGACAAGCTTCACTTTTTTGCATAAAGCGCAATTTAAATTACTTACTAATCAAAGGTTAAGTAGAAAACTAGTATTTTATTTTAATCTTCTTTGTAATTTATCAAATTTCCATCACAGTATTATTATTCCCATTACTTAAGTTGTCACTACTGACATTTTTCACTATATTCTTTCATTTTATATCCATTATACAAATATAATAATATCTTCAACAGATACACTTTAAACATGCTTATGTGACAGCCAATCAGATGCAATAATGACAGCACATGGACCTCTCAATTCTTAAACACAAATCAGAACTATAAGAAAAAGATGGGACCCACCTTCTATGTCTCAATTTATATCTGATTGGCTGTCACGTAAGCATGTTTAAAGCGTATCTGTTGAAGGTTTTAGCTTTCACGTTATTACAATGTTATCTGTTTGCGCTTAATAAATTTGACATATTTAAATATAATAATAGTTTATAATTCTCTCCACTCTTGATTTGCTTTAGAAAGTTATATATGTGTAGACTGTAATATAATCACCTCTTTTTATTTTATTTTATTTTTTTTTCCATTAATTATGATCATCTTACATTTTTCTTCAATAAACTTAATTCTTATTCTTTTTTTCATCTTGTCTCCTATTTCTAACATATACAAGGCACACACACACACGCACACACATATATGTAAAATATAGTCAGAGAGATTAACTTAAATACATGGTATATTTAATATAGGTTAACAATTTATCTCTCTGACAAGATTTCGTAATATTTGTGCTGTTTAATTTATCTTTCATATATATATATATATGCCTAAATCATCCATGAAAAAAGTTATTCAATTTTCATTATCAGTCAAATGTCTATTGAATGAAGAAGTATTTTTTTTTAATTACTAAATAAGTGTTAAAATAATTGGTCATATATTTCATATAATTTTCACTTATTTTTTTATTAATAATTATTATTACTACTATTTTTATATAGCATATATATATTAAAAACAAAGATTTTTTTCAGAGGTTAGTATGATTTGTCCTTTTTACCTCTAGATAAAAAGTCAATAGTAGGCCACTGACTAATCACTCTTGAAGGTGGAGCAGATTTTTCAGGTGATGATGGTTTTAGAAGTTTTATCTCCTTGATTTATTCTCAAATTATATTTGATTGTATTCTTTATACCTGAAAACAAAAATACTAGACTTGTTTGGATTTTAAAAATCACATTTTCATCTGGATTCAAATCACGTCATGATTTTCACAGACATATGTGGCAATTATTATGCCATGACTCATGCTTTCTGATAAAACATGCAGACTCGGGAGTGGCTGGGATAGGGAAAGACACATATATGCTTTACTTTTTATTTATTTTTTAAATTAAAAAAAAAAAGGAAGCTTTTATTGCCACATCATGTAGATGACTGTTGTTTTTTCTCCTTAATTCTTTAATTATCTTAAATCTAAGCTTATTATATGATAAATATAGTAGAAATATTAAATCCGGTTCCAAAATACTACTAAAATGAGTACATTTACTTGTATCCATTTATCTTTTTCACATTTGTGTGATCATGTGTATTGATTGTATGATACAGAGTGGATAGCTGAAGGGAGCTTAAATGTCTGTTCAAGTCTCCTATAATTATGTCCATTCATATATATGTCACAGATAAAATTCCCAAGAAGTGAGCAAGCATATAATAATAATAATTGACTTGTCAGTAAAAAAATTGTAAAATAATTTTTTTATTCCTTTTTTTTTTAAAGTTTAATTATTCAACTTTATTTACACAGGTATATTTTTAACTATACATTTTTATTCTTTTTTCTAAATCTTTATTTCAAAACCGGCTCCTATTTCTTTCATTTAATATAACTCACATTTAATTTTTGTAGATAATATAATTTTTACTGATTCATTTGTGATTCAAGAATATTTTTGCATTTTGCAGATAACTGTAATGATTGTAAAAAAATTCAAATGCATCATCCCATTCCAACATATTATTTCAAAAAACTGAGGCTTTTTAATCCCTTCTTTAATTAAACACGAACCAGCTTCCTGAAGCAAACTGTGATCATTATAATCAGAAACTAGACCATCTTTTTTTCCATTCAGCTTGGACTGGGACAGCAGGTATTATATTAGAAATGAGCTTATTTCTTCTGATACTCCAAAATATTACTCTTTTGAAATTTTTTACCAAGTAGAAGTTGACAATCGATTAATAAGGCTTTTCATTTATTCTTCTCTATGTCAAAATCTTAAGAAGGCTCCCCTGCAATAGTTTACATATCCTATATATATAAAAAACAAAAACAAGTTAAAAAACTTGCTAACGCTTGTATTTATGTCAACAGATAGCGTTCTACCAAAAACACCGTCAAGCATATTCGTTTACACAAACGTCAGATAGTGAATGCATTCTCTGACGTTTGTGTAAATGAATACGCTTGACGGTGTTTTTGGTAGAACGCCATCTGTTGACATAAATACAAGCGTTAGCAAGTTTTTTAACTTGTTTTTGTTTTCATAAATGTACCTTTGAGGTCTTTCTTGCAATGATATATATTGCAGAGACTTCTACTATGTGGTGATGCTGAACTGATATCAGACCCATATAGCTATCTGGCCTACTGTGCTGAGTTCGAAGACATTAACGTGTCTAAAAAATTCACGCTTGCAAGCTGAATAGAAATTGTTTCATAAACGCTCAGAGTTTGTGTTTAGATCTAGTTCTTATTCCTATCTTTCACTGACGATAGCTAATAGCTTGAAATCATGATCTGAAAGTGGAATTAAAGTAGAGATAGTGAATGCATTCTCTGACGTTTGTGTAAACGAATACGCTTGACGGTGTTTTTGGTAGAACGCCATCTGTTGACATATATATATCATTTGTATTATGTATAATGATAATTGAAATGGAAATAATACCAAAAGTCATTTTTGTTTAAAATGCTGGATGTAAATTTGTGAACAAGTAACTAAAATGCCATTTTTATAAAAAAGAAATTTAAAAATCTGGCAGAAAAGAGCATCTATATTTAAAAATACAATTTTCTAAAATATTAATAATTATTTATTTACCAATAAATTTGAGCTGTTGCAATTAAATATATGAAAATAAAAAAGGTTGATTTTATGAAATAGTTATGGGACTTATTTAATGTGGGAAAAATCGAATTAGCACATCTCATAGACAAACAATAGTTAATTATTAACATTTTTGGCAAGTCTTTTGTAGATTCTAATGTATATGACTTCAGAATTAAATATGAGTAAAATAATACTTTTAAGCGGAAATATAGCGTTCATGTAATTATTTATTTAACAGTAAATTTGCTTTTGCACACTTAATAAAAGAATAAAATGCAGTATGCGCATGTTAAGTTTATGTTAAATATATAAAAAAAGTATAAAATCATAATCAGCATTTTATTTATTTATTTTAATCTTTGGAAAAAAAAGAATGATGGAATTTAATTAGCATGGAAAGGTGTAAGAGCCACCTAGTATATATATATACACATTGTATCATGTCCAATGTTATCTCTAAGCAGTGTCTTATACAGCAACATTCATTTCTCAATGGATTTGGAGCAGTTTTTTATTTGTTATCAAGAATTACACTTTTGTGATATAGTTTCAGGTATCATGGTAAAACAGTTTTTTTTTTGTATAATAGCTTATTATAGAGTAGAGTTGTTCATACATAGTTGGAAAAAAAAGATGTGTTCCTGTCTATTGTATGTTGTCAAAAATTGTGAATTTCTGATGTTTTTATAGAATCTTTACTTATGATTAGAGAAAATTACTTTAATATGACCTGTGTCACCAAGTAATGTTCAATGCAATGTTTTAAAAAAAATACATAAAAGTTTGTGCCTAGATAAGACATATATAGTAAAAACTAATATTTTTTCTCAGTTAGAAATATGCATTTGTTTAGAAAAAAATTTCTGACCTTATTTTCATGAAGTTAGAAATGGCAGTCTTTATCAGCAAAGATAGAAAATATTATTTATAATAATAATAATTAAAAAATATTTATATTGAAATAAAAAAGTAAATACAAATTATATTGATTTACAATTAACCAAAGCTAAATATATTTATATAGTTACGATAAAAAATATTTCTAATCTACAAAAATAATTACAGATTGCTATCTGGAACACATGAAGAATATTGACTTTTACATCGGTTTAATTAGATGTGTATAAAAGTAATATTGTATTTGTAATTATATCTGAGAGTTTCAAATCTAAAATGCTGATTTTTTTTTCTTAGTAGCTGAAATTTTTCAAGAAAACTCAGAAAATTTTTGAAGTTTCCTTAATTTGAAAATAAAAATAAATTTCAAATAGACAAATCACATGATTTTTAATGTGTGACAATGAAGAAAAAAAAAGATTGAAATATGACATAATCTTTCACAGGGTGGCACTACTGTGTGGAGAGTTTTGCCTTGATATAATCTTTATTATTCACAACAAGATTTGATATACTTACAGACACTGAATCCCATAATGAATAATACTATTTAAAATTGACTATAGAAAGAAGAAAATGGTAATAATTTATAAAAATGTAATAATAAATACTATATCAACCCATTTATGGAGTAAGTCAAAAATGTTACTAAGATAATTCGCAAGATAGATTCTTCAAGAATCAATTTTTAAATGAACTTATAAATAAATAATGTCTATATTTTTGTCAATATTTATATATAAGTATATTACAAAGTTATTTCATTATTTGTATTAGAATGAGAAATTAGTAATTGTAATTAATAAATGATTTATGGCATAATCTTTAAATATATGAATTTTTTTTCTACATTACAGGCTTTTTCATACCTGCACTTCTATATGTAACATATAGGAGATTTGAACTCAGATAGTCACATGACCCTCAACAATCCATGCTATCTCATACTGCTGATACACTTGAACACACACATCATGATTACTTATCTTTTCAACATGTGTGTGATCAAGGGCATCAGCAGTGTGAGATAGCATGGATAGTTGAGAGTTGTGTGAAAATCTGAGTTCAATTCCCCTATACATAATTTTTAAAGTAAAAAGATTACATATAAATACACTTAATATTATACCAGAATATCTTACATTTAATTCTTGTTCACACATTGTGCTAAAATAATCTGCTTGCTTATCTTATGGGGTTTGATCCTGGACAGGATAAATCTTAATATTTTTTCAGGTTATCAATAGAACATAGGAATTTTAAGCAGTTTAGACCTAATTAGTAGCCTTTCAGTTGTAATTGTTAAATTGGATTTGAACTATTTGTGGTTAGAAGGTAAAAAAGCTTCCTGACTAATCTGAGTTGGTTAGAGAAATATAATTATGCAGATTGCGAAGAATATAATTTTAAAAATGACTAATATAATGTGACATTCACTCACTTTTGATTGGTTGAGTATCATATCACATGAACCAATAAAGTTATGGCTACTTTTAATCAATTTTGTAATTATTATTTTTTAAAATTTTATGCTTTTATTTATCACAATTAATTGTTTTGATGGAGTATCATCATTTTAAGTAGTAGGCAGTCACCATGCAATCTATTGTAGATACATTAATAATGACTTAATAGTAAAATTTTATCAAAAATTTGAAAATAATCCTTTAATGTTTGCACATAACAGGACACCAGTGTGAACCTCAAGATGTCAGTCTAGTCTGCAAAGAAAGGCATGATTTGAAAAAAAAAGTGAAGGAGGCCTGCTTCATAGTGATGGATTGCAACGCCATCAACCGCAAGGACCCATGCTTCACAATATCAAGAAAATGGAGCAATTAATCTTGAACTTTGCATAATTGCATATAATTAATTCACTTAGAGCTATGAAGATGAGAGCACATCTCTTGAAAGTGCTTGCAGAATAGTTAATTTTATTTTGTTTTAAGTATAAAATAGCTTTGCGTTCAGGTGCAATAGCGCCTATATTATTTTACAAGTATATTTTTCTCAAGCAAAGTTTTAGAGTTATATTTGAATTACAACAATGTGTTTTAGTTGAATTTATTTTTTTCTAAGGTTAAATTTGTGGTGATAGTGTTAAATATTGCTCAAAAGATCTTATTTAAATTTTTTGTCGGGATAAGATGATACATTTAAATAAATAAAAAAATAATTAATTATTAAATAGATTATTTTTTTACTTATGGCTATTGTTCTATTTTTTTTTTAGTGTACTTTGGTATTTAAAATGGTCTATCCTTAACCTTATTTTACTGTAAGTCTTGTTATTTTATAGTCCTTTTTTTTTATTACATGTATCACATATATTAAATAAAGAGATTTTAATTTTTAGCACTTTTGGTAATTATGCAAAGTATATGTATGCACAGTGTAATTAACCAATGACACCCTTTTTTTTAAAACTCAAAAGGCCTTATCCCTTATTTCATCATGTATTAAGGCTGTATATTTATTGAACTTTTTTATTAATGTATATATTTCAATTAAATGAAAAGTATATATACAGTATATTTTGTGCATTTTTTGTTTAGAAGTTTGTATTTGCATAATCTTACCTAGAGTGAGCTCAATTGTTTAGATCAATATGAGCCACCATTTAAAAGATCTCACATATTGTTTATATGATTTTCCAGGTTTTCATAATAATTACTCTATATATCTACCTGTCTATTTCTTTATATATATATACTGTATAAGGGACTTGAACTCAGACTTTCAAGTTCCCAAAAACTGTCCACTCCATCTTATACAACCAATACACATGACCACATAAGTGTGAAAAAGATAAATGATCTCTAATATATGTATTTTGTGCTAAACCAAGCACTCACCAGTTGGTCCAGATCACCATCTCTCATCCATACATACAATCAGTACTCAGTTTATATTAAGATAGCAAATCTTCAAATTTTAATGGCCAAGTTCCAATCTTCTCCAGCATTCCATCCTCAAATTTTCATTGATATGGATGGATGAAGAATTGAAGGATGGAGAAGATTGAAGCTTATTCATTGAAGTTTGAAGATTTGCTATCTTAATATAAACTGAGTACTGATATATATATATATGTGTGTGTGTGTGTGTGTGTGATAGTGATCTGGACCAACTGATGAATGCTGGTTTAGCACAAAATATATATATTGGAGATGATTTATCTTTTTAATATGTATGTGGTTGTATAAGATCGAGTCAATAGTTGTAGGAATCTTGAAAGTCTGAGTTCAAATCCCTTCTAATTACATTACCACAGCTCTCATGATTAAACAAATTGTAATGTTGCTGTGATAAAAGATTGCTAATAATCTATTTGTTTAGTTAAACATGACAATTATAGCTATGGGAATGTAATTTATATATAATAACCAGTTAGGTGTTGGTCTTTATAGTCTCTATATGAACCATCTTGTTTTTGCAATGAGATAGTATAGGATTCTCAAATACTATGTGCAGTTAAGTTTTGTAAATGTTTAATTCAGTTGTTGAGATTTATATAAAATGGAATTAAGTTTCTATCCAATTAGAATATATCATATTACATTTGCATGTGTTATTAATTGAGTAAAAGGAAACACATTAATAAGTGTGATTTGCGTAAATAACTCTTTACAAAATATATTTATATATATACACAACACGCACGTATATGCATGCACACTAATGTTTTTTAAAAAATAGTTGCTTATTATTTATGCCTGTCTAGAATATATTTATATGTCTGCTTATTAACTAAAAAGTATTATGTTTTATAATTGCATAAGAAAAATGAAATATATACAGTTAGTAAATATGAGAAAGATGATATATACTTTAAAATAATGCAGATAAAATTGTACAATATCAATAAAATTCAAACCTGTTTTTATATGTATGGTTAGTCATGTTTAAGAGCTTGAAACAACCAATGAAGGAGATTCCTCTGAATCGTTGTGTATTGTCATAAATTAAAATTTAGAATTCGTCAATTAATATAGGTGAAAAAAAAAAGTTAACAGTATTTAAATAGCTAACAGTGAAAGGAATGTGATGTGCTATGGCTTCTCCAATAATGAAGTCAGGAATCTCTCTGCCACTATGCTCAGAAAAACGTGTTAGTGATCTTATCTTTCTTTATCATTTTCCCACTCTAAGTTTGTCCCATATTCTTTTCTATCCTACTCCCTCTCATTTCCACAACATCATCTTTGTTTAGTCTATGACCTTTGTATCTAGATCACTCTTATCTTTTACCAAACCCAGCATATAAACCACTTTCTGTATGATCATTTTGTTTATATTTTTTCTCCCACAACTTCAGTATTTGTACCCTTTTTGCTTATAAGTATTTACATTCAATTAACAAATGCCTAATATCTTCCATGCCATCCTTAGATAACTTGCAGACTAAATCACTCACATTTTGTCATTTATGTGTATATTCCCTTGTTGCTAATGATTCTGTTTGAGCCTTAAACATTAAACTACTTTCCTTGCTATTATCATAAATTAACTCACTTCTAATATTCAGTTTACTTTTATATATATTTAACCTTTTTTTACTCTCTATATCTCTCCAACTCCCTATTTTTTCATTAATGCAATATTCTTCTATCCCATTCTTTATCATTATAACCCTCAACAATGCTCCTAACACAATCATCCCACCTTTTGTACATGTATACTGCTGTAAAGTCTTTCACCAAATCTTCTGCTGACCATGTTACCTTTCTCACCCATCTTATTATCTGTCCTTTACTCACAACCCCCTTATTATCCATAAATTGCAATCTACCAAACAGTTTCATTTTAGATTGCTCTTATAAAAACTTGACCATTCCATTTCTCATTGAATTGCCTTCTTTGCTGTTCACACATCTGCATCTAATGCATGTCTTTCTATTTCTTTTGTATTTTTTCTAAGTATTCTAACACTCCTTTACTAACACATTGCTGCCATAAATTAATCCTGCTATAATACTTGCTTCATCATATTTATTATATGAAAACTCTGTTAATTTCTTTATCAGTCTTCCTTTCTTTTTTGCTTCATTTATCTTTTTTCCCATTCATCCAAGGAATTTCTCTGATTACTTAAGATTATCTAAGATGATTTCTAAATAGTTATACATATTCACCACATTTAAATTTATATCCCCAATAAAAATTCTCTCTTCTTTTCCCAGCATTTATCATCATTACTTTTGATTTTTCTTCACTAAATTTAAGCCCATCTGTTTACCCACCCTTATGCATATCTGCAGAGTAACTTCCATATCTTCTGTACTTTCTGTGCACAAGAAGATATCAGAAAATAAAAGACATGATAATGTATATACTCCCTTGTTATCTATTAATGATATTTCTATTTCTCTTCCTAGTTTTTCTATTTCTCCATTTCTCTCAAATATAACAAAAGCAAAATAGATGATAAAGACATTCTTGCTTCAGTTCCACCCCATTTTTAACCGTAACTGATTCTATATTTACTAATTGATATGTAATTATTTTTTTACAATCTCTTAATAAAATTCACTAAAGCTCCATTCATCACCAAATTTACTCTATCATATGACTTCTGTATATCTATAAAAACCATATATAACTATCTACCTGTATTTTTACTTATATCTATAAGTTGTGTGATTACAAATAAACTATCTTTTATATATCTATCTTTTTTAACACCTCTTTGCATTTCTCCCACTATATTATTTTTTTTCTATCCATTTTGCCAACACTTCAGCCACCATATATAAAAACTTTATATAACACTGACATTACTGCTATTGATCTATAACTGTTTATCTGTCTCTGGTCCATTGCCTTTTTCTTATATAATAGCATTATTCTTGTGTTATTCCAGCTATCTGGATATTCTGTCTTCTGGCCATCTTATTAAAACATGATAATAGATTTAATTTTGCCTTATTTTCCAAATTCATCATTATCCCATCCATCTACACATCTTGCTTTTCAACTTTTTCCCTGCCTCATTCAATTTATTTTTTGCAAAACTAATATTTCCATTACTATGTGCTTTTATGTTTGTTGTCATTATGTCCTTCACATCTAACATCTTTTCTGTAGCTTTTCAACTTTTTCTCTGCCTCATTCAATTTATTTTTTGCAAAACTAATATTTCCATTACTATGTGCTTTTATGTTGTCATTATATCCTTCACATCTAACATCTTTTCTGTATTCATTATATACTTATTTAAGATTGTCTTTAATTCTTCTCTAGAGCTACATTCTTTTTCCTCATCATTTGGTAATACTATTTCTCTTCCCTACATTCCTTTTTTTAATATATTTCCAAAATTTTTTACTCCCATCTTTTCAACTTTTATTAATATCCTCCAATAATTTACTATTTAATTTCATTTACTTTCTTTAATTATGTATTTTAGTCAACTTCATTTTTTAAAATAGTTTTCCTATTTAATATTAACATCTTTTTCACTTTATTTGTTGTTAATAGCATATTTATATTCTCTACATTCTTTCCCCTATCTTTTACACGTTTACTAGTTCTAATTTTTCTATTATTTTTATTTTTTTGAATATTCTCACCTAAAACTCTGTTACTTTTTCTACTTCACCACACCAGTCCTTATATTCATTTCCAACAAACTCTTCAATTACTTCATCTACTTTTATTTTATAATTTTAACTTATTTTTATCATTCATTTTCTATTCACATGTTTCATTATCCTTTCTACTTTTATTATTATCTTCCACCACATTATTAACCATTTTTATTATAAAGAAATTATGTCACTATTACATTCTCTTTTTTCATTTATCAAACAATTTAATTTTTCATACTTTATTTATTCACTCTTTCTCAAATAGTACATAATCTATTGTGTAAAATATATTATTTATAGACCATGTGTATTGTCTGTCATAAATATTTGATAATTTTTCAATGCTCACATTTATTCTCTGACAAATATTTTTCAAAAGCTGTTCATTCTTGTTATCCATGTTATCAATTTCTTCTATATGCCCATTTATATCTCCTACAATCATTATTTTCTTCCTCTTTTTGAAACTGTATATCCTTAACTAGGCATTTATATATGCTACTGTTACTCTCCATTATAATTTGAATATCTCCAGTAGCCATATACACTATAACCACAATCCATTCTTATCTTCCTTACTTTATCTCAAACCACAAAATGTTCTAGCCACTTTACAGTATTTACATATTTTTTTGATATAACTCCTATACCACCACCTTTTTTTTGGTTATTTATACCTTGCCATACCAAATTTTCCAGTATAGGTTCTTCTTCTCTTAAAGGTGTTTGCACTACTGCTAATACGTCAAGCTTTTCCTTTTTAATTATTTGGTTTAACCACTTTTCTGATCTGCTACCACCTTGAATCTTTAAATATTCAATTTTAACAATTTATTTTTTAGTACTCTTTTATATATCCTTTTGACTCTTTCTTCTCTATTATATTTATAATTAGTTTGTTTATCATTAGTTTTACAGATCCATTCCCTCTCCATATCTACATTTATATCTGAATCAGCTATTCTTTGCTTACATCCAGTCCATTCTTAACCTTCTTTTTGATGTTACTGCAATCTTTTATAAGTTTCCTGGACTATAATATTTTTCATAAATCAAACCCCCTAATGCTTCACTTCCTTGTTTTGCTAAATGCTTACTGTATAACTCCCGCTTATTAATAAAAAAAAATGTTCACATCCACAAACATAACATTTCTGTCACATAATTTTTTTAATCTATCATTTATTGAACTTGTTCTATCTAACATATGCCTATTGTCAAATCTTGGTAGTAATCCAACTGCTGCTACTCTTACTTTAACCTTATTCAAACTACTAATCAATTGTACTCATTCATTAATCTCTCTGATGACTTTGACAAATTATTTCTTTCTACCATAACTTAAACATCTACTGCTCTGTTTCTTTATCTTATCTACAACATCTCTAATTCTACCTTTAGGCAAATATACTCTTACATAACTATTTCTATTTTTCTTTGCAATTACATCTCCAGATCCTCAAATTTGAAAGTCCCCTATCAAGACTTTTAGTTTACTTTCCCTACTTCATCCATAATATTCTCTTCTGCCTTCCAGACTTCCTTCTCTATTTCTTTCTTATCGATTTATTCTTTAATTTCTTGATCTGCTCACACTTCATTTCTATAACACAATTTTATTTCTACATCTTTTACCTCTTCCTCTATCTTATTCTTTGCCTAACTATCTCCATTGCACTATTTATTTTGACATCCATATTTCTTGTCACTCCACTAAATATATACTCCATTCTATTATCTTTATCTACATTTTCCCATTTTTCCTGATATTCTCTTTAAGTTATCTACGGTTAAAAAAGCAGTTTTCATTTTTTTTATCACATTTGTATATGATCTACACAACTGTACACCTTTTATATCTTTCCTAGTCTTATTTAAGCATTTCAAAAGGAAAACTTTATCACATACTGTACACTGTATTAAAGCATGCCTAATTTCTTTCTGACTTTCATATATACATTGTGGGATACAAATGTAATCTATATTTTTTAATTTCTCTAGTCTATATTTAAATTTATGATTTTTTATCACTCTTCAACCCTTTTAAACAAAAGGAAAAAAAAATCATTTTAAATGGCCACTGATAAACCTGCCCCAAACCTATCCTCTTTCTCAAATAAATCACTCTCTTACTTAAATTGAAGACAATTTTTAATAACAGACCTATCAAAACCCAACTAATCTTACATATGCCTTAGTTTTAAAGCCTCCTTGCAGAAAACACACACACACACAAAATATTTTTTCTTTTGTATTTAAAATGTCAACATATCAAACCACATTCCAAATATTAGCAATATTTTTTTCAATTGTTTTAAATCCAATTAAATCTATCTTTTTGCATTCCAGCTCTTTTTTTCTCATTCATTATCTAAGCAAATATTCTCCAGCAACAGAAATTTTTACCCAGATGTTATTAAAAATATATAAAACTTGAGCATATCTTGCCGAACAAATCAGTCACATCAGCAAAGAAAGACAGAGACCACAATATTTTATACTGCCATCTGGTGAGAGTTGTTTTCTATTTTTGTTTTATCTCTTGTTAAATATGGTATTTACTGACCAGTGGCCTAGTTGGCCATAAACTGGCTACATGAAAGAAAAATTGCAAACTTATTGAAAAAATGTTCAAATGTATTTATCCTGAATTCACCAATCCTTAGGCATGGCAAGCATATATATACTATCTTTTCATTATGAGCTCCTGTAATAACTTATATTTTATTTTCAAAGTGAGCTACTAGAAGGCTTTTAAATAGCTTAAAATGTTTTTAGGTTTATCCATTTGTTTTACTTTTATAATTATTTAATTATAATATTAATGTAATTAGGAGGGGCTTGAACTCAGACTTTCAAGCTCCCTAGAGCTATCCACTCTATCTTATATAACTGATACACATGACCATATACTTGTGAAAAAGATAAATGATCTCCAATAAACATTTTGTGCTGAATCAGCACTCATGAGCACTAATTATATATATCAGGGGAAAAGATAATAATCTGGACTAATTGATGAGTGCTGGTTCAGCATAAAATACATATATTGGAGATCATTTATCTTTTCCATGTGTATGGATAGCTTTAGGGAGCTTGATAGTCTGAGTTCAAATCCCTTTTAAGTATATTAAGTTCAGTATAGACAATATATTTATATTTAAATTACAATAGCAATGTAAATTATAGTTCTAGAATATATTAATGATGTATTTGTTATATAAGTATGTACATAGGGAAAATTAATCAATAAAATACAAATTGTTATAAAAAAATAAAACAAATATATACATTTAAAAACATTTATTTTTTGAGATAATCACTATTAGTTCTGTTTTTTTTTTAACACAGTGGTAGCACAACAGACTGGAGGGTCATAGTTTTTGGTTTGATGCTCTCTCTCATGTTTATGCTCAGAGCAACAACCATGTGATTATTTATTTATTAACTCTGACAATGATAATTTCCATTATCTTAGCAGTTCATTGAAAACATTAGCTTAGAAGTCTTATATTCAGTCTAAGTTACTGCTTATATATTTGCTTTATGAAACAAACATATAACATTTTATTACAAAAAAATGCACAAATGTGCCCTTTAGTTGTACTAGTAGTATGCTTCTCAACAGTGTTCAGCATTTTAGCTACTGACACCAGCCAATAAGTAAGCACATTAAGTTATATTACCCACACTATGATTAAGTTAAACTATGCTCTTATCTATATATATTGTTAAACCTATACTTCTTCCATACATGTGTATCTATGTATATATTAGTAAAAATGAGTTTTTAATGTATAAATCTTTTTGATAAACTATTCTTTTGATGATATTTAGTATTACAAAAAAAAATCATAACTATTGACTACTTTTTTCTGTTTTAGATGTGGAAGGGACATGTCGATCTGCTTCACTGTCAAGTTTAACACCAAGTTCTGAAGATTATCATGGCACTGAACATGTTATTCTGTTTGACTACAAAGCTCAGACAACTGATAATTTGTCTGTCTTAAGAGGAGAATGGGTTTACGCAGATTTGAGTCATAACACTACAGATAATTGGGTTTGGGTTTATTCACCAAAATCAAGAAAACAAGGATTTATACCTAAAACTTGTATTAGACTGCCTGCAATGACAGCGTTGTAAATATTTTTTTTGTATTTTTAATTCAAAGTTAATAAAATTTTAAATGGTAAAAATTCTGCATGAGTTGTTTGACATATATTTGCAATAAATAAATTAAAAATGAATTTAAATGTGCAATGAGAATAGAAATGTAAAATCAACAGTGAACAAATTCAAACCTCATTTCTTAATTCAAATCTGGTTTGTAAAGACAAATTTGGTGGTCACTAATGCCCATATTCATCAGTGAGTATCCTGTTTTAGGAATAATAATTCTTTCTTTTTGCTATACTTCTAGAGCCATATAGTGTAAGCTTAAATAATTAATAAATGCTACAAGTAGTGATACTATTTTCAGATTAGTTTTTGGCTTAAAGTTTTTTGCAGTGAGAAATTTTATACTGAATGTACTTACTCATTCAAGAACCAAGATTTTAATACTTTATATTCAAGAAAATTTTTGAACATAAATCAAAATATTTGTAATTGTTAAGATGTGATACTAGAATAATAACTATATTTTAAAAATCATGTTTTTATTTTGGCTTTCAGATATCTTTTATTGTTTGATATAATAACAGAATATGCTCAGGCCATAAAATTTTACATTATGTAAAATATCATTTTTTAAAACCAATATCTTCTTGTTTTACATATTATAATGTATGTAGTTTTTATCTTACATTTCATCTTAATAAACTGTGCTATTAATATTTAAACTGCCATAAGAAGAGTTACTTAGTACAAGTCTTAGAAATCAATGGATTCTAGAAGGGTTGTTCATAAAATTTGTATCTAGTGCCTACTCATTCAATATCCTCAGACTAATTTCTAACTTGTCACTTTCATCATTGAAAAGCCTTGGATCTGAGAGCACGGCACTTAAACAGAAACAAACCGAAATAAAAACTAGCATATGTTCACCTCATTACATCATCACAATCAAAGAATGGGCAGTGAAAGCATCATATTTGGTTAGTTTGAGAATTGCTCAAAAATACATATAATTGAAGTGTTTTTAATATTACTTCATCGAAGAGTCTTTAATATTACCTGCAGCTATAGATTTTATGATGTCCATTCTTGGTACTATGGCAATTGCCAAGTTGAATATTGTTTCTTTGTCAAATGACACTATTTAGTAATGAATAAATGAAATTGCAGCTCAAGTAAAACAAACACTTATCAAAAATATAAAGCAAAGCAAATATTTTGGGATTCATTTCAATGAAAGCATAGATATAAACAACTTTTCACAGTTGATGGCTTATATTCAATTTGAAAGAGAACCCAAGACATAGATGAAGAATTCTTATTCTGTGAGTCTCTTCCAAATCATACCACATCAGATGAGATTTTTTAAGAAAATTTATGAGTTTATCACTAGTCATCAAAGAAATTGGAAAAAATGTGAAGTGTAATCTGATGGTGCACATTCATGACAGGTTGTCATGGTGGAGATTTTGCCAAATTTAAAGATGTTGCACCAGATGCAAAGTTCACACAATGCAGCATACATTGCAAAGCATTAGCTACCAAAGCAATTTCCACAGGGCTAAAGAATGTCTTAGATCAATCTGTGGAGATAGTGAATTTTATTAACCATCAGCCCTCAATTCATGACTGTTTACAATTTTGTGCAATGAAATGGGTAGTAATTACAGTAACTTTTTTACACACTGAAGTACAATGGTTGTCAAGGGGAAAAGTTTTTACTAGACTCTATGAATTCAAAGTCCAAATATTCCTAGAAGAAAGTGAATTTGAACTCCATCTTTGTTTTACTGATGAACACTGGTTATCATATTTAGGTATTTGTCTGATAGTTTTGAAAAACTGAATGAACTGATTTCTAGTTTACAAAGTTCCAATATAATTATTCTACTGTACATAACAAAATAAATGCATCTGTGAAAAAGAATACGTAATTAAGAAAGAAAGTTGCTTCATTTTTAACATTAGAAGAATTTCCTCAGGAAAATAATCTGTCACTGATTGAGAAACGCAACCAGTTGAAGTTATAGAAAAACACTGCATAGGACTTGTTAACAATTTTCATTCCTATTTTAGAAAATGAATGTTGGATAAGAGATCCATTTCTTATTTCAGATGCTGTGCTAGATAATGCATCAGTTCAAGAATGAGATCAGATTGTAGATATTTCATGTGATGGAAATCTCATGAATGAATTCAAAAAAGTTAACATATGCAATTTTTGGGTAAAAAGAAGAGATGAACATAAATATATTTCTGACAAAGTTATAAAATTTTAAGTGCCTTTCAACACATATCTTTTGGAAACTGGATTTTCAGCCATTCCATTAATTAAAAATAAATATAGGACATGGTTGAACCTGATTTGTGCTTGAAATAAATGAAGATAAAACCTGACATACCAAAATTGGTTACAGTGACACAATCATTCATTACAATAATCGTCATCTATAATACATCTTAGAATTTGCTATTATATATTATTACTTAATATTTACTATAACATATAGAATATTTATTATAATGAAAAAGTTTTATTTACTAATAAAATTGAATAATATAGATTTAAAATATTTTATTCTTTGAATATAAACACACTCTATGTAAAATGCATTGATTTTTAAGCGGAAAATGCTTTGATGGTGGTACCTATATTTTTGATTCACATTTATGTGGTACAAAATTGTAAAAATTTGAAAATCCTTGATCTAGTGTAATTTGTACATAAGTTATTTTTTCTATTGGATTAAGAGGTTCTTAATTATTTTAATTACTTTTTAATTATATCTATTTTTAGCTTGAGGTCAGATAGAGTTAGGGTTACATTGATATTGTATTTACACATTATAGTATTTATTTAGAAGGGTTTTGAACATAGACCTTTAAGCTCTCTTCAATTATCCACTTTGTTTTATATATAACCACATATATGTCAACCAGATCAATGATCTCCATCTTTCTTCTATATATTTAAATAATATTAAGATCTTATATATGAGGGATCACTGTGACTAAAAATTAATATGGGTGGGATAACAATATTGACATCAACAAAGGCTTTGAGTACTCTATCACCAGATTTTTAATAATATGGATGGCTGAATAGTTGTAAGATGGAGATGACTGAAGCATGTCCATTAAAGTTTAAAGATTTGCTATCCTACTATAAAATTAGCACTGATTATATATACCTGTGTGAGAGTGATAATCTGTATCAACTGACAAGATCTGGTTCAGGATAAAATGCATATCATTTATCTTTTTTACATGCATGCAGTCATTTGTATCAGTTATATACTATAGAGTGGGTAGTTGAAGGGAGTTTTAAAGTCTATGTTCAAACCCCCTCTAATTGTATCTAAAGTTCAGTATATACATTATGCTTATATTCAAATATTATATTGTAGTATTATATTTACTTATATAGATATTACAGTTGCTTTGATCTTGGACCACATGGACTTTGCTATAATTGGCATTGGTGTTTTCACAAATTTATTTGATTTTCTCTGGATATAGTTCTATGTCACATTATCAGGTATTGTTGCGGTGGTGGATGTCTGGGTGATATGCAGGTATTTGGATTTCATTTTTGGCTGCCTTTTTGTTCAACCCCCATTTATTTTTTCAGGTGTGAGCTGGTTGGTAGGCATAAAGTGTACAATATGTGTATTGGAGTTTGGTTTGGGTGTTATGTGTCATAAGGTAAGGTGCACATAATGGATAGGGTTATAGGTGGTATTGAATATGTGGTGACTGTCACTATGATGTTGGTTATAAGTTAGTGGGTGGCTTTAGAAGTGACTAAGTATTGACAAAAATGTTGGAAAATGTAATTTTGGCATTTCTGGCTTTTAACTGCTGTAGTTTGTTCAAATATAGTGGTGAAACATTGTGTTTGTTTAATAGATATGGGTTGAGTGCTAAGATTGATATTGTATTTTGTGATTTGAGTTGATCATCAGACCTAGCTTGTGTAATGAAATTTCAAGTTTGCACAGCCTATTATTTAGTTTGTCAGTATGGCTGGGTAGGAGGGGGCCCAACATCCATATGGGTGTTATATTCTTAGTGGAAATAAGTATTGGTATCCACATTATACTATGATGTCTGTGGATGTTGAGCCTATCTATCTTGGGTTGGTTGTAAGCTAGATTTATTGATGTGAGAACTTCTAGTGGAGAACTGGTCATTAGTTCTAAAGTAGCAACCTACTCATTGATAGTTGTTTGTTTCAGTGGCTGGGTGGTGTTTTGGTCTCTGATGAGGTACATTTTATTGGTGGAAGACAACATGGAGAAAGCTTTCGTGATATGGCCTGATGTTTTGTTTGAATATGCTGATCTCTTACCTTGATTGTATATTGGTATAACTCTGGTACTGAGTCAGCTCTAAAATTGGTGGTGTGTCTTATGCTAGGAACTCATAAATAGTGTGGGTCCACTTGGTAGAATCTACAAAAGTAGCATTAGTGTTGTTTGACTTTTTAGTTGGTGAGATCTAAGATGTGTGTGTATTTCATTAGGTGGTTGGACTGGGAATCTTTGGGGCTGTGATTACAATTGGCCTATTCAGTGTGTCTGGATCAGTGATGATTGAATGTGTGCTAGTTTCTTGGGATCTTGGGTAAGTTTGGCTGGTGGTTGATGGAGTTTGTAGTATTTGATTGGTGATGCAGAGTATGGAAAGATGGCCATAATGGCTACACGGGTAACATTGTGGTTTTAAATCTTGTATATAGGGGCAGGACTGGCCTCCTAAACCACAATTTACATTGGAATTGTGTCAGGGTATATTTGGCTGCATAGTTTTAATTTGAACTGAAAGCTATTGGTATAAATTGTCATGGATGTATCTTTTAGATATATTGCTTGAAGTGTAATAATCTTACCAAATGGCTTCATCATGTTCTGAAATTGTTAGCTGTTGTAACTGAGGTATGTGTTCTTGAGTTTCCTAGTTATATAGATTTGACAATATTGATCAATGGCTACCAGCTAGTAATTACCCAAAGTTCTGATCTCAGTTTGAAATGTTTTTCTTTAGAGTAGATTGAATAAATTAATTATGAGATCTCTTTGGTTGGGGTGCTTTGCAATATGTAGAACAGTGTCCCACAGTCCATGTTAAGTTATTATTTTATATAATAAGTCTTTGGGAAATCTATATAAAGGTATGTGGATGTCTACAGTGGATAATATTAAATTATTTTGGAAAATCTTTTAAAAAATGTAAATGATCCCCTAAGTATGCTATTGTTAAATTGATAATTGACATCTTTTAGTTCAGTAGCATTCCAGTGCAAGGGGAAGGGTCTTGAATTTCATGTATTCATAAATCTAGTTTTCGGATGTCATTTTAGGAGGGGTGTTTTATTATTGACTGGTTTAATTTTGCAATTGGTGAGATGCAAGCAAGTTTGCTTTGACAACATTTTCACAAGTGTTATTAGTATTTGAAGCTTTAGATACTGTACAAATTATGCTTGCATCATGCACTTGATCACTGACTGGGAAGTTGCCATTTTATTTGGCTAAATCTGTGAAAAATTATCTATTTAATAAGTGTCTCTTGCTATTTTGAAGTTGTCAAAGAAAAATATTTTAAGGGTGTTGAATTTTGTTTGTTGTGTTAACATATATATATATACTTTTCTCCAAAGTGCAGATTTTCTGCTGCTTTATGGGTTCAAATGTGGAGGCTTATAGTATGTTGTTCAAGTAATACTAAGGTTTTCTGCAGTTATTGTTGTTGTTGTTGTTATTATTATGATGATGATGATGATGTTTCAAAGGATAAACTTCATTAGTATTCTAAGAGGTTATACAAGTTACATTTGACAACATAGTTCTTATATATAAATTGGTTTCACAAAACTGCATATGTACAATGATTTGATCAGTAACTGTATGCGTTATCAGACTAGAAGTATCTAAGAAAAAAAAACAGTTCAATAAAGTCAATGATGATCACTCAATCATACGATTATATTCAATTTAGATATACTTCAATTAAATTAAAGCAGGGATGCGTCTAGTTTGTGTTAGTTGACTTTAGAACTGGCACAAGGATCCATGTCAGATATAGTTTTTTTGTTAGTGCTTTTATATAAGTTCTTGTATATTCCAGGTGTCAATGTACTTAGATTGATCTGTAATCTTCATGTCTCTTTCATGTATGGTTTGCAGCTTATTTTCTGAACATGTTTGGATGTCTTCTGGGGTTATAATTGTATATGAAATTACACCTTGTACACCATAAGGCATAGAGTAAAAATGTGCAGATTCTTATTTCAGCAAAGATACCCCTTTTAAAAGAGTCAAGAAGGGTTTTCATATTGATTTTTTATCCTTGAGTGAAGTGCTAATAATTTCACGAATGTTTTCTAGACTTGAGCATGAGAAAAAAAGGTGGTTTTTTGTCTCTGAGTCCCTATGACAAAGATTACATATATCATCTATATCTTTATAGTTTCTTTGATATTTCAAAAAGTGTTGTGTAGGTAGCGAGTCCAGATTTATATTTAGGAGAAAGTCAAAATATTTTGGTTCAAGTGACCATAGTTTGAATTTGCGACATAATTGTTTCTTACTAATATGGAGTTTGTACATCATCTTGATTTGGATGTAGAAGTTCATAAACTTCACAATATTTATATTTGGCTTGTGGTGGTTTAAAGTTAAGAGTGTGGATTGTTAATAATGGTGTAAGTAGTATGTTCAGATATCCTTGGAGAGGAGGTGGTCTATCTGTAGGAGTAATCTTGGCAGAAATTTCTAAATATGGGAATTTTTGTGCACATGTAGATATTATGTTCAATGTTTTTTGTATCCTGAAGACATGTATTGAGTGAAGGCCAAGGCCATTTTGTGAAAGGGGTTTTCTTAGGCGTTTTATTGATATTGATATAATCTTTTTTCCCCAGAATAATTTCCTGCATAAGGAGTCTATCTTATTTGTAAATGCCTTGGTATAAATGATTGTTGGAGTAAAATAAGAGATTTTTGTAATCACTAGCATGTTAAGCAAGGCCATTTTTGTATATAGAGTGAGGTAGGCTTTGGAGAGTGAATTGACAGTCTTTTCCACTTTCTCTATCAAATTTTTCTGTATGAGCGATCTCATAGGTGAATGACGTAAATAAAAGTTGAACCCAAGAAATGCGCTTGGTCTACCTTTGAAAACTAGTAATGCTATTACCAGTGAAGATCTGCCATGCACATGATTTCTCCATATTAAATGTTAGCTTATATTCTTTTGTAATATTATTAAGTATCTTAAGAAGTTTGGGAATTTGTTTTTGGGATGATAGAAATATTGCTATATCATCCATATATGCGATACATGAGATGTTGTCATTGATGGTAGGCACATAGACTCCTGAAAACTCATTTTCTATTATTTTTATAAGAGGGTTGATATAGGCAGTGAACAGTAAGGCACTGAGAGGTGAGCCCTGAGGATGAACCGATGTGGCACTATTGGTGGTGAAGTTTTCCCATTTAGGGAAACATAAATCACACGGTTTAAAAGCAAGTTAGCAAGCAAGTTTAGATAGGCATTCGGAACTGAGTATTTTTGCAGAGTTTTAAGAAGAGTACTGATGAAAATCATGTCAAATGCGGCTTCAATATCTAGTTGAATAACAACTGGACTGTATTTTTTATTATCTCTAACAGTGTCTATAGTTGATTTGAATAGAAAGGCTGCCTGTCCTGTTGAGGAATCTTTTTTGGCAAATTGCATTTTTGATAGGTTTGGCAAAATGAATGGCTCTATTTTATCTTTTATCACTGATTCTATTATCTTTATGCCAAGGGAGCACATTGAAATTGGATGTAGGTTAGTGGTGTTTGAGATTAATTGTTTCTTTTTCATGAATGGCACAAGCATAATTTGATTTAAGCCCTGTATTTTATAGATGTCTTTAGTGAGGTTGGAGACTAGGTTAAGCATATATTGTGCAGCGATTTTATCAATATGTTTGTATACAAACTTGGGAATTCCATCTATGCCAGGATGACATGAATCTGGCATTGCTTCTATTTTTTTAATGAAATCTTTTAAAGAAATTTTAAATTCATTTTCTGATCTATCTTGTGAAAAGGCCATTAGACTTGGTGAGGATACCCTCTGGAATTTTTCTCTATACAATATGTAAAGCCGCTCCAACATAAAATCTCCATAGACAATTTCAGTTTGAACTTTAATAGCTGCTGGGACTCGCACCTGGGAGGGGTGGCCTAGCGCCCATCTAATGAAGTTTCTGGTATACATGTGTGGCTTATTTAAATATAACCTTTTCTTTTTAATGGAAATATATTCTTTAAGCTGGTATGTCTTCTTTAACGCCATCAGACAGGGACAATCGAGATTTGATTGAGAAGTGCCAATACTAAGCTTTAGTAGTTTTGTTGGGGATGTTGTTGCCCTGGTAAGATGATCAATATTAAATGAAAGCAGGTTAGTAAAAGCACATCATGCTTGGACTGGATCCATTGTAATATTCTTCAACTTGTGAAGATATATGTATACTTCTGAAAAAAGATATTCTGGTGTGCATGATGGTAGTAGAACTCTGATGGTTCTTCCTGTATTAATTGTTCTATTATCAAAATTAAATTTCCAGTGACACTAAAACAGCTGCATGATCAGAGAGGGGGGGGTTCTTTAATTGAATGCATATCATGTTATGTAATGATGGCGAATAGAAAACCAGATCTATAAGTGATTAATGTCTACCATTGTTAAATGACACGACCTTCTTTGCCAGAAAGCCTCTTCCACTTATCATCAGAAAAGACAGCTGATGTAACCATTTGCTGGTGAAGGTCTGATATGTCATGTTGAAATCTCTCAAAATAATCATTGGATACATAGCATTTGTGAACCTGGAGTTAAGTGTTTGTATAATTCTATTTATAATAGTGGGACCTGGGGGAATATAAACAATTGCTACGTTTAAGGTAATGGCTTTATGAGTAAATGTAATTATCAGCAAGTGCGCATCAATATGTAGGATTTTGAAAGAACTAAATGGGCAGGCTTTAGCAATGATAATGCCTGTACCCACTGATGGAGTGTCAAATGTGTTTGAGAAGTCTGTATAGCCCTTGGAATTTACCTTGTCTGTAGGGTTGATTAGTGAGCCACTGTAGATTTTTGTTTCGATAATGCCCATTATCTGCGGTTTAACAATGTCGTACCATTTAGCGAGGAGGTCAATTTTTTGTGGGGAGTTTTACCCTCTAACATTAAAAACTCCTATTTTAATATCCATTATTTGTATGTGTGGGCGCGTATATATCAGAATCTAAGCCTAGCATAGGAAAGTTTTATTCTAAAATAAAGTTAAATATTTTAATCAGGGAATCTTTAGTATATTTTAATGGATCAATAAATATGCATTGTTCAATTATTGTCTGTTGATTTGAGAGAAATATCATTGGATCTCGTTTTCCTGTCTGTGAATGGGTTTTCAGCGAAACTTTATTTATGTTTGTAATACTATCAGTTTCCTCTTCCATTAGACTATTTTCTGATGAGTATGTGGCAATTAGAGAGGCATTGTAACTTTGCATGATGTTAGCTTTTTTTCTAGAGACTGGAGGTGGGGAATCATTATCACTACTTTCACATTCTAGAGCCATGAGTTTCTTGGGATTATTACCGATTTTTTTTAAGGTGACCGACCTGGTTTTCTAGTGATTTGTGAAGTTTCTAGAATTTGTTGGGAAGGCAACACTGCAAGATTCCATTCTTCTCGTTGTTGTTGTTATTATTATTATAATTCAATGTTTATTCCATCCTACACATGTTACATCTTCATCATCTTCGCTTATTGACCATGTCTTTGCTAGATGTCCTGAAAATATTCTTTTGAAAACATCTTTTTTGGATTGGTGTCTTACAGATCACAGAGGAATTGTTGTTACTTTTAAAAAGAATTTTTCTCATAGTAAAAAGTGTTTTAAAACTTTTGTCTCATGATCGTTTGCAATCCTTAATTACTAAATATGATTGGAATTTAATCTTTGAGTTGAATGATGTAAATTGTGCATTTTCATTCTTTGTTGACAAGATGAAAGAGTTTATAGATTATTGTTCTTTTATAAAATATATAAAGAAAAAAGATTTGAAAAGACATGATTGGATTACAAATGAGTTAATATCAAAAGTTAACAGAAAGAAGAAATTGTACAAGCTTTTCAAAAGGTTTCCTGCTAATGAAGATTTAAAAATTCAGCTAAAGATTCTTGATAAAGAAATAAAGAAAGACATAGTCAAAGCTAAATTGTTTTTCTATTCTACTCAAATTGATTCTTTAAAATCAACTAAATTAAGCAACTTTTGGACTGTTGTTAAAAAATTTATTTTTAAAGAATATTCACAAATTTCTAGACTAAAGATTAATGAAATATCTATTGATGTTTTAAATAATTCAAAACTAATAGCTGATCATTTCAATCAATATTTTGTACATAGTGTGGAATTGTTAATGAATAGTTTTGAAAATAATTGCAGTTCTCATGTTTTTCAATATGAGAAATCTATCCTGAATTCTTTTGTTTTTAAAGAGATTGAAGATTGTGAAATTTTAGATTCTCTTTATAAAATGAGACATAAGAAATGTGTTGGCTTGGATTGTATTTCTGTAAAAATATTAATTGAAAATGTTTCCATTCTTTTACCAATTTTATCTTTTTTATTTAATTCAACTATTGATTCAGGTATATTTCCAGATTGTTTAAAATCTGCTGTTGTTACACCTATTTTTAAGAGTGGAAATAGGGAATGTTTGGAAAATTACAGGCCAATTTCTATTTTATCAACATTGTCTCAAATTTTGGAAATGTGTGTAAAAAACAGAATTGTTTTGTTTTTTCAAAAATATAATTTATTTTCAAGTAATCAATTTGGGTTTTTGCCAGGAAGATCTACAGAACTGGCTTTATCTGAACATGTTTCAGTCATCACTGAATCTTTAGAAAAAGGTTACAAAACTATAGGTGTTTATTTAGATTTGCGGAAAGCATTTGATTGTGTTCCATATGATATATTGATAATTAAGTTGCACTATTGTGGCATAAGGAGTACTATGCTTGAATGGTTTAAATCTTATTTAAGTAACAGAAGTCAATTTGTTAAAATTAATAATGTTTTGAGTGATTCTGAAATAATTACATATGGAGTTCCTCAAGGTTCAGTCCTGGGTCTATTGTTATTTACTGTTTATATTAATGATCTGCTTGATCTTTCTCTTCATTCTAACATTTTTTGTTTTGCAGATGATACTGCTTTGGTTACTTCAGCAGTTTCATATAGTTTACTTGAGAAACTTGTGAATGAAGATTTATTTAAAATTACACAATGGATGAACAATAACAGATTATTGCTAAATATTAATAAATGTAATTACATAATATATTCTCTTAAAAATATTCCAGCAAAAGACTTGTTAATTCTATTGCCTGAGGTGAATCAAACATCTTGTCAGAAAATTACCAGGACATCAACAATTTCTTACCTTGGCTTGGTTTTGGATGAGTATTTACATTGGGATAAACATATTTTTTGGCTTCAAGTAAAATTAAGAAAACTTAATTTTCTTTTTTACAGATTAAGAGATTGTTTGAATAAATCTGTTCTTTTAAGTATATATAAACAAATTTTCTTAAGCAGACTTTGTTATGGTATAACATTATGGGGTGGCACTGCAGCATATTTTTTGAAGTCTTTGCAAACACTACAAAATTTTACGTTAAGAATTTTGTTTAAACCTTTGGATTTGCCAAGACTTGAATTATATAAGTGTGCTGGAGTTTTAACCATTAATCAATTATTTTTAGTGAATGTTTTGTGTTATTATATTAAATACAAAGGAATGGATAAAAATAATTCTTCAATAATGGTGACTAGATCAAGTGATTTTGATTTATTATTTGAACCAGCATACTTTAAAACTCATTGTCGATATCAGAAATGTTATCTTGGTCCAAGATTTCACAATATTTTTATAAGGAACATTGACTTTAATGTTAATGACGTATCAAGAAAAACTTTAAGAAAATTTATTATGGACTGGATTATAATTGACAATAATGAAAAACTTTTTATTTCTATTTAATTATTTTATTATATGTTAATGTTTTTTTATTTTTATTTGCACATGTACTTTTGTTAAGCTCCATGCGTGATTTTTTATCACAAGGAGATTATATGTTTATTAAATTAAATTAAATTATTATTATTATTATTATTAAATTAAATTATTATTATTATTATTATTATTATTAAAAAAATATCGGACCCTTGTTTATATAAAAATAATCAGTAGTTAAATATTTGTGTTTAATGCAGAAATAATAGAATATTTTTCACTGATGAATATAACAGGCAACCAACCATGACCACACATCTACAATAAGATTACCACAATCTAAAAAATAACAAAGAAATGTGGAATATCTGAGATCATAGGATCAGTCAATGTTTTATATCATAGTAAACAAAAACAAATATCAATATAATAAATAGCTAAATAATAGAAAACAAAAAATTGGTATAAAAGTTAGCTATGTATAATTTAGCTTATAAATAAATACAATTATTTTTTTTTAATTGAGAACTTGAATTATTATTAAAATATTGATGCAAAATAATGATGGGATAAAAATACTAATCTTGATACAAGTAGGTTAA
Source organism: Epiperipatus broadwayi (assembly GCA_028023455.1). Classification (NCBI taxonomy): domain Eukaryota; kingdom Metazoa; phylum Onychophora; class Udeonychophora; order Euonychophora; family Peripatidae; genus Epiperipatus; species Epiperipatus broadwayi. The sequence continues at coordinate 124,241 of JAQFVV010013267.1, forward strand.
CTTTACAATGTTTAAATAGAATATTTATATGAAATAAATTTAATAAAAAAAGTTTAATAAAATTATAATTAAAAATAGTAAAAATAAATCATATTTTAAATGGACTTTTGAGCAACAAGAAATTTGTAAAATCGAAAAATATAAATTATTTTTCCAAAATTAGTAATTTAAAATTATTTAATTATCTGAAGAAGAAACCTTTCTTAGGCAACTGTAATTTGACTGTCAAGCGCTTAGACACTGAAATAAAAAAATAGTTTAGAAATTTTTTGTTTTAGTTTAAGCTTAGCACTTTCGAAACCTCTTTATGGTTTTATACTATTGAATAAGAAGGTGGATGTAAATATAATATACATTTATATAAATTTATTCAAATGTATATTGTTAATTAGATAGCCCATTTTTTTAGAGTAAAAAAACAGGATTCCTTTTTAATAATAATAATAATAATAATAATAACAACAACATGAAAGGCTGAAATCTTTGTAAGATGCACCTTAAAATGCTTATATGACAGCCAATCAGATATAATAATGACTGCACAAGGAACTTTCAAGTCAAAACACAAGGCAGAGATTTCATGAAAAACAGATGGATCCCACATTATTCTCTACTTAAATTTATATATAAATAAGCCAGCTACAAGCATTTTGTCCTAAGAGCAAGAAGCTTAAACAACTTCATATATAATTCACTAAATATTATATATAAATAAACAACATGAAATCTTATGATTTACTAAGAAGTAATTTTTAAATCCAATGACATGATAGTAACAAATGTAAATATACTAATTTATTAAGCACAAGCAGATTTGTTAATGGAGTTGGACTTGTTGACTATATTCCATTCCTTCTTAATCTTGCATTTGGTGTCATTTCTTCCAATATATGTGACTACTGTGGGCTCAAATGCCTGGGTCATTGCATTTTGGTACTCAAGAAATCTGGATTACATTTTGGATTACCGGTGACCCTTTTGGAAGCATATTGATGTAATAGCCTAGTAGTGAGTCTGGTATGTGATTCACTATAATAGACCATATTGCATCCAGCTTGGGTGCACACAATCTTGTAATTGTATGTCGTGTTTGTTCTGCGGGGAGTTTATCTTTCTAACCTATACTCCATATTTCAAATTTTAAATTCAATTTTATGCCTTTTTCTAATATTTTGACTTTCTATTGACCTCTTTGTGGTTAAGTGGTGACAGTTCGCTGAAAGTATGCTAATGATGGTATGATAATACAGATTGTAATATAAAATAGATGACAATTAATTTGTCTGTAATAATTCTTTGTATAAATTTCTTAAAAGTTATCTACATAACTGCATTAAGTCTGTAAAATTTATAACAGTTTGAACTGCAGAATTCATCGATAAACTGAAAACCTCATGATAGCTTTTGTTACTGACTTTTTTTAAATTATAAACTCAATTAAAATTATCTGTATTTTTAAGCAATCAATCATCACAAGAAACACTATTTTTGCACAAGCTGTTTACACACAGGCAAAACTCTCTATATAGTATTACCACTCAGTGCAAACCAGAGAAATCACTTGATGCAGGTAGATTTGTGCCTAAAATCCCTATTGAGTGCCTTCAATATCTCTAGACTAGTTTCTAGCTTTTGGGTTCCATGAGTGAGGAGCCTTGGTTCTGAGAGCACTGCACATAGATCTTAGGATCTAATGTAAACAGCTTGTGTAATTATAAAAAATAGTGATCATGTTATGTTTGATGGTGATTGTGCTTATGAAAGAATGAAATGCACCAAAAAGTATGGATGCTGAACTGAGTTTAGATCTATATGAGTATACAAGCTAATGAGCTTAGCTTGAAAACATTATTGTTTCATTTTGGAGTCAAAGCTTAATAGTTAACTAAAAAAGAAAATGGTGGCTACTGGAGGGTTGCATTCGATCCTAAGATCTAGGTGCAAAGCTCTCAGATCCAAGACTCCTCAATGATGGATGCCACAAGCTTGAAACTAGTTTGGGGATATTAGATGAATAGACACTAGATAGAAATTTTATACACTAACTTTCCTGCATTCATTGATTACTTTGGCTTGTATTGAGATGCTCCTGTATAGAGAGTTTTACTTGTGAGTATCTCTGTTTTTATATATATAGTATAGCCATGAACTACTTTGTATCTAGCTACAAGATTTTAGTTATATGCTATCCAAATAAAAATGTGAACAAACAAATAAAAATGTAAATAAACAACAAAAAATCCCATTAAATTTCACAAATTTTTTAATATTTGTCTAGCCATTTTTCCTACTATGAGCAACATATGTCTTTATGTTTAAAAAAAGGTGAAATTTGTAAGTAGATTGTAGTTGTTTTTCCATCTTTAAACATCACACAACACAATTTTGTAATTTATATTGAAAGCATATAGATTTTATTTATCCTTTATTATCCTTTCCAAATTTGATGTGCAGTGTTTTGTATAATAAAATATTTTCTGAACTTAGTGCCAAAAGTTTGACAAAATTTTATAACAAACTAAAAATTGATATTGATTTTAAAATGTCAAAACAATTAGAGATCTTAATTTCTTGATACCAAACCATTATTATGTTTCTATAAAAGAAAAAAAGTTATTGAAATAAAAAATATTAACAATGAAAATCAGATGTTTTGCTATTTATTTTAAAAATAAAAATACAATAGACACTTTATTATTATTATTATTTTATAATAATCAGAAAACAATAATAATAGATTCTTTACTACAGTTATATAATCAATAATAATTTTAAACATAAAAAGCTTTTTTCAGCACCTGCTTTGGTGCACTTTTCAAATGTTATTAATCTATTTAACGTTAATAAATTATTTCTGACATAATACCATCCAGTGTCCAATTATGGAATTAAAATAAACAATAATAATATAAATAATTAAAACAAATCAAAAACCTCATATATAAATTCAATAATTACAAAATAATGGACTATATCATAACAATATGTTAAATAAATATTACACATTTTTATACAATTATATATATATATATAATTTTCCATTCATTTTTAATCCAATTATTAACCAAATTTATAGAAGTCTTGCAAATATTCATACAATTATCTAAATTATTTTTAATGTAGTATGTTTCATATATGTCCTTTTTTGATCTTTGATGAAATTTAAATATTTAATATTTCTTGTAGCTTCTCTTCTATGGCCATATTTCAAGTAATTAATATATAATGCAGATTTATCATTTCTTCTTTTAATGGCAATGTTAGGTTCTTTGGCTCTTATTTCTAATTGTTTTCCAGTATGTCCAAAGTAAGTCATTTTACAAATTTTGCATGTAACTTTATATACAATTCCTTTTTTGTACTGTAAATCATCCTTTAACCTACAATTACCTATTAATTCATCAAGATTTTTACTATTTGACCAGCCAATATTTATATTCTCATCAATATAGTTTTTGCTAGGATAATATGAAAATTTAATTCATTTCTTACTTGATTCATTATTACCATTATCAATACCATTATTATTCTCAAAAATTTTATCATCTACTATAGATTTTATTAGAATTAAAAAATATATTGTTAATAGTCTTAGGATTATATCCATAATCTTTATATAATTTAATAAATTGATTCTTTATTTTCTACCCAGATATAATATCAATGGATAGTGAGTTAGAAATTTTTGAGTGGTTTAATTTGAAAGATATGTAAATGCAATCAGTCAATTTTCAATCCAGTTCTATATGAAAACAGAAATTTGTTGATTTGAGGAATGAGTTAGAAACAATGGAAAATTATCGATTATTTGACATATATAAAAAGAATGTTGAAGAAGAACTATTGACTGCCTGGAATGCTATTCCTGAAACATTTGATTGTTTAAAAAAATTAGCGACCGCTATATTATCAATTTTCTCCTCTACATATGCATGTGAATTATTATTTTCAGAAACGAATTTAATTAAAGACAGTTTGAGAAATAGAATGACAGATGAATCTAGTTTAGCATGTACATGATTAAAAATGACAAAATATGAATCATATATAAACTATTTGCCATCAAATATACAACAGCAAAAATTTCATTAAATAATGTTTATTTATGTTGATTTTATATATTTATGTTCAAAATGTTATTTTAATTACTATGCATTTTTTACTATTATATTTTATTCAACTTGTGCTCTTCTAAATAAATATCGTTCATAGGATTCAGCTTATTTAGAAATTTTGTATAATTATTATTATTATTATTTTGTTGTATAAATTTTAAAAAAACTTCAATAATTAAGTTGTTTATATTTTGACTTAACCACAGTATGGCATACCAATTATTCAATAAATATTTTTGGGAAACATTTGGCATGCACACATAAAAAGCTTATCACAACTGATTTAGGGTAAGAAAATGAGTCACTTACCAGTAAGTTTCATGAATTTATATAGATTCTAATATACATGTATTTCTTGGATTGAAAAGCTCATGACTGTTGATTTTGATAATTGTCAACATCTTTTACATTCCTGGTCCATCCTGAGGCTAAACACAAAAGCTTTTTGGTGTGACCTCTTTATGATGAAGGGTGTCTGCATTTGGTTTAGTCCACTCCCACATGACAAATTAGTTCAGCATATGAGTAGTCTATCCTGGATAAAGTCAATATCACTATCCAGTAGAATCACCAAAAAGAACCTGGGATAAGATAAGACCATGCTCCACGTCATTTGCTTCTTTTATAGTCTAGTCTGTTTTAGATTTTTGCACATATACATTTCTTTTTTGTTTTTGTTATCAGAATGCATGTTGATAATCTTGTACATTTATTAATATTTTTTAGTTACAAAGTCTTTTTTTTATAAATTGTTTCCTCCATTTTTAATTAGTGTAATGTCTTTCTTTTATTTATCTGAATAAACAACCTGCATGTACTTACATTCTTTCCAATTTTAACTTTAATTAAAAAGTTAATTTTAAGCACAAATACCTTTCAATGTACATATCTATAATTAACTATATTAACTAAAAAATAAAACTAAATATCATCCATTGATATTTTTTTTTACATTTTACTTTTAGCTTTTAAATATTACCAAAACCAATTGTACTGTATAAAGATAAATAATACAAGATATATAGAAATAAGAAAGTGAGCTGGTATAATGTGAAGAAGAGAGACTAGAGATTAGAGAAAGTGGAATAAACTTGGAGAGACCTTCATTCTGCAGTGTGTCAATAATGGTTGAAAATGATGATGATGGTGATATAAAAAGTTAGATATATGTATAGACACAGACAAATACATAAAAGAATAAATAGATGGTAGATTGACTGATAGATAAAGTAATTTGACAGTAGACAAATACCATCATCGTCATCAACCATTATCAATCCACTGCAGGATGAAGGTCTCTCCAAGTTTAATCCATCTCTGATCTTTATCTTCCTCCACATCACTCTTGCACACTTTCTTATTTCAGCCATCCATCTCACATGTGGTCTCTTTCTGAGTTTTTTACAATCTTTTGGAATCCAGTTTAAGATTTCAATTGTCCATCTATTATCATCTCTTCTAGCAATATGTCCAGCCCAACTCCACTTCAATCTTTTAATTTTTTCAATGAGGTCAGTAATGCCTGTTTGTTCTCTTACCCATATATTGCATTTTCGATCTATTCTTGTTACTTCCAACATGCATCTCTCCATACTTCTTTGGGTGGTCTGAAGTCTCTGTATTGATATTCTATTAAGTGTCCAAGCCTTAGATCCATAAGTAAAAACTGGTAAAACACATTTATTAAAAACCTTCCTTTTCAAACACATAGGCATATTTTCTTTTAGTATCAAGTTATTTCTACCAAAAGCACTCCAACCAAGTTTAATTCTATGATTAATTTCGTCCATTATGTTTACATCTGTATTAATAATCTGACCAAGGTATTTGTAACTGTTAACTTCTTCTAACTCATCGTAATCAATCTTTATTTCCTTATTTTGAGAAAATCCATTAAACATTACTTTAATCCTTTTAACATTTATCTTTAGACCTACTTTTCTACTTTCATTTGATAACTCATGCAACATTTCCTGCAGCTCTAAAGTACTATTTGAAAAAACAACTACATCATCTGCAAAATCTAAATGAGTTAAATAATCTCCATTTACTTTAACCCCTCTAGCTTCCCATTTTACTCTACAAAATACTTCTTGCAGCACTGCAGTAAAAAGTTTTGGAGATATAGAATCATCCTGTCTTACACCCTTCTCAATTTTGACTTTCCCAGTAGAATTATGTAATCTAATTGTTGCTGTTGCATTTTTATAAACATTCTTTAAAATAAGACAATATCCTGGATCTATATCTTGATGATCCAATGCTTTAATGACTGATGAAATTTTTAGAGAATCAAATGCTTTTTCATAATCTACAAATCCAAAGCATAATGGCAACTCATATTCATTTGTTCTTTCTATAACTTTTCCCAATACCTGGAAATGATCTACTGTACTAAAGCCATATTTAAATCCAGCTTGTTCTCTTGGTTGGTGGAAATCCAATGTTCTCTGTAGACAAGTTGTAATTACCTTGGTAAAAATTTTGTATAACACTGATAAAAGGTTTATAGGTCTGTAATTTCTAATATCTTCTTTATCATCTTTTTTAAATATTATTATTTATACTGCATTCTTCCAATCATCTGGTACATCATTATCATTTAGACATTTGGTATATAACTGGGCTAAAATGTCATTTATTTCTTCACCTACTTCTTTTAATATACAAATTATATCTTCCAATCATCTGGTACATCATTATCATTTAGACATTTGGTATATAAATGGGCTAAAATGTCATTTATTTTTTCACCTACTTCTGTTAATATACCAATTATAATTCCATCATTCCCTGGAGCCTTTCCTTTCTTTATTCAATTAATTACATGTCTCACTTCTTTATTTAAAATTCTGGGCAATTCAGAACATGTAATAGGTATAGGTAGTACTTGTTCTTTATTACTATATAATTCTTGATAAAAGTCTTCTACCCATTTCATGATTCTATCTCTCTTTTTAGTAAGAATTCCAGCTTTTTTCTTATTGCAGATATAAATTTCCTACCAATACTAAAATGTTGTTTTACACTTTTGAGACTTATTATATTCTACAGCTGTCCTTGCTAATTTACAGTTATACTTTCTTATATCATTTTCAATTCTTTTCCACATTATTTTACAAAATTCGAAATATTCAATCCTTTTTAATGCACCATTTTTATATATCTTCATATTCCTTCTTTTCTTCATAAATTCTCTAGTCTCAGTAGAAATTTTATTGGTCAATAGCTGCTTTTTTTCTACCACCTAAGTTTTGTGCAGTTTTTAAAAGTGTATGGGTTATTTTCATATTAATTTCATTTAAATCTGAATCATGTTCAAAATCTACTAATGCTTGAAACCAATTTGTAAGTTTTAATTTAAATTCATTAGAATGTTTTTGAAGATTAGGAATATCAATTGTAAATATTGTCTTTCATAATAATTTTTGTCTTTCTAGTTTTGCATTAACATGTATCTTACATCTTATCAAAAGTATATTCTCTTATTTTTCTCTTTCACTTTCTTTGCATATCTTCATATATATAGATGTAGGTATGGATTTAAATATATCTAGGGGCGATGTAGATCTATGTGTATATGTATAAAGAAAATGTATATTTTGATATGTATATATATATGTAATTATATATGTGAAACGATGGTTATGTATTTTTGTATATGTGAAATGATGGTTATGTATTTATATTATTCAAATGTTATAGCTCTGAAGACTGCTGGACAGTCGAAACTGTAAGGAAAATAAAGAAGGTTAAGAAAATTTGTTTGTATTGATGTGTATATGAAAGAAGTGTTATAAGAAATATATATATATGATTATATGAAAATATGCAAAGAAACTGAAAGAGAAGAATAAGAGAATATACTTGTGATAAAAAGAGAATCACATAAAGGATTAAAAAAAAGAAAGACAAGGTTTGGATATATGTAGTATATAATATATGATATGGAAAATATAGGAAATATAAAAATTTTCCTGAACTACATAAAAGAATTGGAAGATTATGAAATATCAAGAGTATTAAATGACAGATGGAAATTAATATTAAAATTAAATAATGTGAATAACAATATTAAATTTATGAAAGACTGTGAAAGATATAATCAAATACCAAATTTTATTAAGATGAAAAAATTAAGAAAAAGAATTAAGAATAAAGAAAACATTATAAATAATATAGAAAAGAAAATTTTAAAAGAATGTATTATAAAGGAATATAAAATGAAAAAAAAGATTATATAATAATATTGAAAAAATAGACAGAATATTGATTAGAAGGATAAGTAGGATGGAGGAAGATTTATTTAAAAAATTATGTGCAAGAAAGAAAGACATGGTAAATGAAAATACAAGGTTGAGACATAAAAGAAAACTGAACAATTTGAAGAAAGAGTAAAAAGGAAATAATGAAGAATATGTAAAGAGTAATATGGAAATATGTAATGTAAGTTGTATAAAATTAAATGAAGAAGAGATGGAAATACTCAAAAAAGGAATAAATTATATGCCATATGGGAAGTGTAATAATAAAGATATATTAAAAGTGCAAGTATTAATAGATAAATTGGTACAGAAATATATAAAAAATAATTACAATATTTATTACTATGAAAATATAGACATTGATAATATTATAAGTGTTAAAATTAAAACAATTGCCAGTAAAAATAGATATTTTATCTGATCGTTAAAATTAGAACTGAGAAATATATCCAAAATTCAGCAGTATGAACATTTGAGCTTATGTGGTAAAAGTCGTAAATGTGCTTGGCTTTCCCCATCACCCGCCCATGTATGGAATTGTGCTACTGATCCTGTCATTTATCTATATCCGGAAATCCGCATCTGACCCAGACTTCCTGCAAATTAAAAAAATACCACTACGCCAACTGTTTTTACACAAAGCTGGAAATAAAGACATTATTCGGACTGTTCACACGGCCATATTTTTTCTTATAGTAAACTTAAACTTACATTTATAATAATAACACGAACCCCCAGGAACTGAGTTAATTATTGTATTTTCATTTAAAAATATATAATATAATGCGTGTATGTGTTATACATAAAATTTCAGAGCTGTGAATATTTTTTAGCTAATTAATTGCGCTCCATTATTTTATTAATATGCATGTGTGATGATACAAGTAAACATATGCTGTCCTATTAATATATCCATTGTTATAGGTACTATTCATCCTGTAATTAAGCTAGATAGTGAAAGATTCCTTAATTATACTAGTGTAGCAATCTGTCATCGACGATTAGCAATATATTTTTTACACTGATAGTGGGATTGGGGTCGACTATGTCCGACGTCCCTAAACATATTGCTAGGTACATGTGAGCAAGGGAAAAGTCGATACCATTGTAGGCAAATAGAGCAATTAGATTGAGTTATTTTATTGAAATCTTTTGCTTCGTAATAATATTTAATAGAGATCACGCAGATGTTTGGTTATTTCAAATTGATTTCTTAATCAGGTATTGCTGCGAGAAGGAAATCCTAATTTTTTTTAATGGTAGATAATGGCGACTAAACAGCCATCCCGAAAATTATTTAAAACGAATTTTACGTAAGATTAGAAACGAATTAACGTTACTGTTCGCGGATTGTTACAGTTGAAATATGTAGTAGCTACAGTTTGGTAATGCTGTTTTATTGTCAAAATGTAAACTGAAATATATTTATTTTAAAGAATTTCATGTAATTTTAAATTTGACATTTAGATATATTCGCACGTTTGATGCTTAACTTTCTTGAACTTTTTCAACTTTTCGTATTTTTGCAAAATAAAGTAATCTAATTCAATATTTTAATAATTTTAACAACGTAGCACTGGAGATCGTTGATATATATAATTTAAACGTAACAATGATCGACGAAGATCTTAAAATAACCAAATTAATTTCTTTATTTATAATTTGTAATAAATTTGATTGTTAAGATAGTAAAAATGTACATCACCACTTTGCAAAAAACACATATAAATAAATTATTTCAACCTTAATAACACGGCTTGTTTCTGTAGCGTAGCGGGTTTCTCGTGCGTTGCTTTGTGAGCTAAGAAGTAATCGTAAGCTAAGCTATAAGGGGGTTCGCGTATGTTTGTCGGACAACAACCCTATTTCTCTTTATTTCTCTCTCTCTATATATATATATATATAGAGAGAGGAGAGGAGAGTATATATATAGAGAGAGAGAGAGGAGAGGAGAGTGGAGAGAGAGAGAGTGAGGAGAGAGGAGAGTGGAGAGTGAGGAGAGTGGAGAGAGAGGAGAGTGAGGAGAGTGGAGAGAGAGGAGAGTGGAGAGAGAGGAGAGTGGAGAGAGAGGAGAGAGTGGAGTGGAGAGAGAGGAGAGAGTGGAGTGGAGAGAGTGGAGAGAGAGGAGAGTGGAGAGAGTGGAGAGAAAGTGGAGAGAGAGTGGAGAGAGAGGAGAGAGTGGAGTGGAGAGAGTGGAGAGAGTGGTGGAGAGAGAGGAGTGGAGAGAGAGAGAGGAGAGAGGAGAGTATATATATAGAGAGAGAGAGGAGAGGAGAGAGTGGAGAGGAGAGAGTGGAGAGAGAGGAGTGAGTGGAGTGGAGAGAGAGGAGTGAGTGGAGTGGAGAGAGAGGAGTGAGTGGAGTGGAGAGAGAGGAGAGAGTGGAGTGGAGAGAGAGGAGAGAGTGGAGAGTGAGGAGTGGAGAGAGTGGAGAGAGGAGAGGAGAGAGGAGAGAGTGGAGAGGAGTGGAGAGAGTGGAGTGGAGAGAGAGGAGAGAGTGGAGTGGAGAGAGTGGAGAGGAGAGAGTGGAGAGAGAGGAGTGAGTGGAGTGGAGAGAGAGGAGAGAGTGGAGTGGAGAGAGAGGAGAGAGTGGAGAGTGAGGAGTGGAGAGAGAGGAGAGTGGAGAGAGTGGAGAGAGGAGAGTATATATATAGAGAGAGAGAGGAGAGGAGAGAGGAGAGAGTGGAGTGGAGAGAGAGGAGAGAGTGGAGTGGAGAGAGTGGAGAGGAGAGAGAGTCAAATGCTCTCCTTGCAAAATGTTAGGACTACATCTATGATTACATGTCTTCTTAAGCTTATAAACATTTCAAAATGTCTTTAGACAATCTTTAACAAGATGAGTCTTCTCCCTACAAACAAAACATTGAGATTGTAAACTTTTGATAAGAGATAAAGATTGGACATTTATCTGCGTCTAAAGTAGATGGAATATCAACCAAAGCATGACCTTAGCAGCTGTGTTCATAGGTAATTTTAAATCAGCCCTTTTCTGAGTAAGATATTTAAATTGTGTTAACACCTAAATTAGAAAATAGCCTCTGAAGATCCTTAGCCTCAAAATTAAGATAGCAGTTTCTTGTAAGGTCTATCCATATCAATAACAACTAAAAATCTGTGATTCAATAAAAGCTGCTGTTTTTCTTCTCCAAGACATTATAAAACTCCAATATCAGGTATCATTTATTAGGATGATACAGCCTTCTGAAAGCATCACCAAGGTTAAATTCCTTCAACAATTGGAAAAACTCTTCAATGCGGAGGTTATAGAGCTGACAATTAGTGTCTGCAGTTGTTAGAATCAATGTATTGTTATTAGAATAGTTTAAAAAAGAATTAAATAAAACCACCAGCATTCTAGAATTAAATTAAAAACTTATACTTTGATGTTTATCAAATAAATCTTTATAATTAGAAAAATGTAACGTGGATCTATTTTCAGAAACATCTGATATGTGTTCTTCATTATTCAGATCCAAATAATCAATTTTCTCTTGACTGTGGAAGTTCAGAGAGTGCATTATTACTAAGATCACGAGCATAACTTTTCTTTTTAAACTGATTATTATATGCTTGTATCATATTTTCTTGCAAAGTAGAAGAATTTCATTTTGAAGAAAGATCCTGCCTCAGAACTAAAGATCTTTCATCTAAAGAAGGCAAATTTTCATTCAAAAATTCAGACTCAGAACAATGTATATGAGTATCAGATAGTGAAAAATCATTCAAATGCAAATATCTCAAATCCTGTATCTTAGAATCTTGAATAGCATTAGAAGCAATAGAAAATTCTGGTACTAAAGGCCAGTGCATTAATAATTTACTAGAAGAAGCTTTTGGCAAATCGGCAATAACTAAATCAGAAGTTTCAGGCATAGAAATATTTTCTAAATGAATGTTTTTTGCTCTGTAAAAGTTTATATCTGCTAGAATACAATTTGCCTGCAAAGTAACATTCATTACTTGAGATTTATCAGAGAGATTAAACAATCAAAAATACCTGAATTATTATTATCTTGAGCTAATAATATTTCATTGTTCTTACTCCTAATGTTACAAGACCTGATATTATGCTCCAAGTCAGAAGATATTGTGGTAATATCACCAACTGAAACTAATAATTTTTTTAAGAGTGGAAAGTCCACAAAGGCTTAGACAAAGAAAGACTAGCAACAGTGGAATAAGATAAATTATTATACCCTGGAGATAGCTGTATCAAGAAATCTTTATTAGAAGAAGGTAGATTGCCATAAAAGTCTAAATCTGTAATTTTATATCTTAAATGCATTTTATCTCCTTCATTAGACTCAATATTTGGTAAATTCTTCACTCCATGTGCAAAAACTGAATCTGAATAAGAAATGTCTCTATCAAATCTATAAATTTTGTTTGAGTTCAAAGTCATGAAGATCGATTAGTTACAGCTAATGAATACAAGCTTCAAAGAAGTGCCTTGAGACAATGGTCCGACATGTCTGCAGATTGTCTTTCCAATTTTTCAGATCCTGAATCATTTCCAATGTGTCTTTTTTACCCTTCGTAGGAATCAACATTAGCTAAGATGTGATGTGATGTACTGTAGCTACTCCTTAAACGAAGTCAAGAATCTCTCAGCAAATATACCAAGAAAAACTTGTTAGCTACTTAATTTTACATTCCCCAGTCTATTTTTTCCCATATTCTACTCCATCCCATATCCACAACATAATCTTTGTCAACTCTACTGCCTTTATATCTAAATCCCCCTTATCTTTTTCCAAACCCAACATAAAAACCAATTATTTACTTTCTGTATAATCACTTTTTTCATATTTATTTTCCCATAACTTCATTATATGTGCCCTTTCTGTTTTCAAGCATTTACATTCAATTAACAAATGCCTAATATTTTCTATTCCTTCCTTACATAATTTACAGACTAAATCACCTATATTTTTGAACTTCCAGCATAGCGCCATCTACTTTTTTTTTTTTTTTTTTTTAGAAATGTACTATTTTTGCCGATAAAATTAACAGAGTTATTTTGATCTACTTTAGCATTATTCTGATGATTATAACTGAAATTATTAATAATATTTGACGTATTTAAAGCATCTGTAACCAAATCCATAAATAAATTATCTTTATTTCTATTTTTTTTTATAATTTTGAGAAGTGATACTTGAAACCGTACTAACCATGTCATTTAACTTGGCATAATCTTTTACCTGTGAGTGTGTTCTATGTGTGATAAAATCATGTACACTGGTCTGAAAAGAAGTTTTTACCCAGATCCATCAAAGATACATGAATTTTTAGTCTTTTGAAAGTCTCCATCATATTTTTGGCAAATTGAATTGGCATTAGAAGTCACAGTAATCAAAGTTAGAAATTATAATAATCAGGCATTTTTAACTTCAAACTATCTGCTTTTGTTAAGTCTTGCATACTTGACGGTTTTGATTTATTATTTACAGAGCTTAAACAATGCATTGAAGAGTCAATTTTAACGTTGGTTTTTTTGTTTATATTCGAAGATACTTTTCTATTGAGCATCAATGAATTTAAAAGCTTCTTAGAACCTTTCATTTCAAACAAAAAATAGGTGATTTGAATGAACAGTACCTACCTTATACATCGATTTTTTTTTTTAAATTTCAAGCATATAATACAAAAAAGTGTAACTTTAAAATGCACGATATGATTTTTTCAACTTTCTTATTATTGGAATGTAATATTTAAATAATGTTGATAATAATATTGGACGAGGGAATGCTGATATAATTTTTAAACATTGCAAAATTGATAAAAATCATAAACTTTGCAAAATTATTATGTATATTCTAGATATAATGTCCTTTATGCATAATTTAAAAAAATTTTGATTGTTCAGATAAAAGTTACTTCAATACTAGTTATAAAAAAAACTTATAAATACATTATTTCTATCTTAATAATCTAATTGCTTAGGTAGTGTAATGCTTTTTCATATATTGCTTTGTGAGCCAACAAGTAATTTTTAGCTAGGACGAGGGCTTGCCTATGGTAATCAGTATTACATAAAATTTCTGCTCCCTATCGTAGATGATTTTTATATTGATAAAATTTTTCAATGGTTATAATTGCTTTGGCATACATTATCTTGTGAAAAATGCTCAAGGGTTTTTGACTTGGTAAGAGTTTCTGAGTAATAAGCACTAATGTAATGAAATGAATATCTATTTATAGCTGGCTAGTTACTTTCTTTTTGATTACTAAACAAATCATAAGATTTCAAATAAATATTACATCCTTGCTACAAGAATATACTAAAGATAATAATGGCTATTCGTAATTTGTCTTGTTTTATTATATATAATTGAAATATTAATTATAAAATTACTACTACTGCATTAAAAATTGGGAAGCCATCAAATCTGACACTGTAACCACTGAAATAGTTACAATTCCCATTACTTTTTGCATAAACTATAAATTTATCATTCTGGTAGTTAATTATTTGTAAACTCAAGCCAATTAAATGTTGATTTGAATTGAATAATTTAAACAAAAAGAAATAATTGAAATGTATAACGTTGAAAAATATATTAAAATTATTGGCAATTAAATATTTATTATGACTGTTGACTCTGAAAGGTCTTTGAATACCAGTCAGGGAGCTAAGTAAGTAAATCAATATACTTTGAATATATATATAACTTTTTAATCCTAATGATTCTATTGTATATCAAAAGTCAAGTTCGAACACTGTCATAAGAAAAAAATAGATATTCAAACACATACTTGCCAATTTAATAAGGTAGATATATTTTAAAGAAGTCATCTTATAAGTACACTTTTTAACCATAATGTTTCATGTGAGCTTTTATTTAGTCTATTTTCATGAGGTTTTCATATATATAATGGTTAAATTTCCAAATGTAAAATAATCAAACGAATATATATATATATATATATATATATATATATATATATATATATATATATATATATATATATATATATATATATATGATATATATATATATATATCATCATTATCAACCATTATCAATCCACTGCAGGATGAAGGTCTCTCCAAATTTAATCCATCTTCTCCGATCTTTAACTTCTCTTCTCCACACCACCCCTACACATTTTCTTATTTCATCCATCCATCTTACATGTGGTCACCTTCTGGGTCTTTTACAATCTCTTGGAATCCAGTTTAAAATTTCAATTGTCCATCTATTATCATCTCTTCAAGCAATATGTCCAGCCCAACTCCACTTCAATCTTTTAATTTTTTCAATGAGGTCAGTAACACCTGTTTGTTCTCTTACCCATACATTGCGTTTTCGATCTCTTCTTGTTACTCCCAACATACATCTCTCCATACTTCTTTGAGTGGTCTGAAGTCTCTGTATTGATCTTCTATTAAGTGTCCAAGTCTCAGATCCATAAGTAAGAACTGGTAAAACACATTTGTTAAAAACCTTTCTTTTCAAACACATAGGCATATTTCCTTTTAATATCCAGTTATTTCTACCAAAAGCACTCCAACCAAGTTTAATTCTATTTTTAATTTCCTTCATTATGTTTCCATCTGTATTAATAATCTGACCAAGGTATTTGTAACTCTTAACTTCTTCTAATTCATCATAATCAATCTTTATTTTCATATTTTGAGCAAATCGATTAAACATTACTTTAGTCTTTTTAACATTTATCTTTAGTCCTACTGACCTACTTTCAGCTGATAACTCCTGCAACATTTCCTGCAGCTCTGAAGCATTGTTTGCAAAAACAACTACATCATCTGTGAAATCTAAATGACTTAAATAATCTCCATTTACTTTAACTCCTTTAGTTTCCCATTTTAATCCACAAAATACTTCTTGCAGCACTGCTGTAAAAAGTTTTGGAGATATGGAGTCACCTTGTCTTACACCTTTCTCAATGTTGACTTTCCCAGTATCATTATGTAATCTAATTGTTGCTGTTGCATTTTTATAAATATTCTTTAAAATATGACAATATCCTGGATCTATACTCTGATGATCCAATGCTTTAATCACTGAAGAAATGTTTATAGAATCAAATGCCTTTTCATAATCTACAAATCCAAAACATAATGACAACTCATATTCATTTGTCCTTTCTATAACTTCTCTCAATACTTGAATATGATCTACTGTACTAAAACCACTTTTAAATCCAGCTTGTTCTCTTGGTTGGTGAAAATCTAAGGTTCTCTGTAGATGAGTTGTAATTATCTTGGTAAAAATTTTATATAAAACTGATAAAAGGCTGATAGGTCTGTAATTTCTAATATCTTCTTTATCACCTTTTTTCAATATTAATATTATTACTGCATTTTTCCAATCATCCGGTACATCTTTATCATTTAGACATTTGGTATATAACTTTGCTAATATATTTTCTGTTTCTTCACCTGCTTCTTTTAATATATCAATTATAATTCCATCATTACCTGGAGCCTTTCCTTTTTTCATACATTTAATTGCATTTCTCACTTCTTCATTTAAAATTCTGGGCAATTCGGAAGATGTAATAGATATAGGAGGTACTTGTTCTTTATTAATATATAATTCTTGATAAAAATCTTCTACCAATTTCATAATGTCATCCTTCTTTTTAGTAATAATTCCATCTTTTTTCCTTATTGCAGATATAAATTTCCTACCAATACCAAAATGTTGTTTTACATTCTTAAGACTTTTATTTTCTTCTACAGCTTTTCTTGCTAGTTCACAGTTATACTTTCTTATATCATTTTCAACTCTTTTCCACACCATTTTACAAAATTCGAGATATTCAATTCTTTTTAATGCATCATTCTTGTATATCTTCATATTCCTTCTTTTCTTCATAAGTTCTCTAGTCTCAGTAGAAATTTTATTAGTCAATTGCTGCTTTTTTCTACCAGCTATCTCTGTTGCAGTTTTTAAAAGTGTATCAGTTATTTTCATATTAATTTCATTCAAATCTGAATCATGTTCAAAATCTACTAATACTTGAAACCGATTTGTAAGTTCTAATTTAAATTCATTAGAATGTTTCTGAAGATTAGGAATATCAACTGTAAATATAGTTTTTCTTAATAATTTTTGTCTCTCTAGTTTTACATTAACATGTATCTTACCCCTTACTAATCGATGATCACTTCCTGTGTTAAATTTATTAAGAACATTACAATCTTGAAATATGTATTTCCTGTTAGTCAAAATATAATCCAATTCTGCTGTACCTTCATTTGGATGCTTCCATGTCCATTTCCTTCTAACATTTTTCTCAAAAAAAGAATTCATAATATAAAGTTTTTCCTTCTCTGCAAACTCCACAAGTCTATGTCCTCTCTCATTTCTATTACCATAACCAAAATTATCTACAACACTTTCATCTTTCATTTGTTTACCAATTCTAGCATTAAAATCTCCCATAACAATTTTAAAATGTTGTTTACTCTGATCAAAAGCCTTTAGTACATCCATATAAAAATCTTCTACTACTTCATCACTGTGAGAACTTGTTGGGGCATAAACCTGAATTATCTGCATTTGATATCTGCTATTAAGTTGTATAACTAATCTTGCCACTCTGTCTGATACACCATCAATCTCCACAATATTGTTCTTCCACTTTTTATTTATAATGAATCCTACTCCACTTGTATTTCCAATATTTGTGCCTTTATAATAGAGCATATGTCCACTTTTTAAATCAATTGTCTCTTCACCTTTTCTTCTAACTTCACAAAGTCCAATAATATCCCATTTAATATAAGAGAGTTCTTCTAATTCTTGCAATCTTCCTTCACTTGAAAGTGATCTGCAGTTGTAAGTACCTAAATAAAAAGTCATCATCAAATGGCAGCCTGGGTCTGCCTCCAGGGTATTTTTAGCACCCTCCGCCTTCGGCCACCAACCGCTGCCTTGATTGGTGACTTTACAGCCTCCTGGGATTAAGGGCCATCATATATATATATATTGATTTTTATAGTATGTAACAATCGTGAGAAAATTACAAATGGTAATTATAATGACATACATTTTGTCTCTGTTATTGATAAAAAATAAATTGGCTGTAAAAGAAAGAGATGTTTATGAAAATAATCTACTTGTACAGGTAGAAATCTATTTTCGTTATATGTATTTTTATTTTTATTGTTTGTTTTGTAACTATTACGAAATTTCGAAAAGATGGCTTTTAGCTTGAGCATATTTTCTTTTTTTTTCTCGTGTGTCATTACATCAGCTGGGAAGCGAACCCGCTTACCTGGACACTGTTTGTAAAGCAGCTGTTGTAACATATTCAGAACATAATAGGATAAGCCTGATTTCCAAAGATAACAAAAAGACTAGAAGTTAAATGAGATAAGGATCACATATAGTTTTGCTATCAGAATTAAATCCGAAATAAAAAATTTCAAGCAATTAATAAATAATTAGAGATATTGCATCAGATCAAATAAATATTTTTTTTTATTTAAAAAAAATGAAAAATAGTGGACGGCCATGGGTACTAAAGGAAGAAAGACGAAAAACTGTATATGGATAGGAGAAATTACGATAAATAATTATTTTGGTAATTAAAACAATTGCCATTAAACAATAGATATTTCATCTGATCATTAAAATTACAACAGAGAAATATAACCAAAATGCAGCAGAACAAATATTCGAGCAAATGTGGTAAAAGTCTTAAACATGCTTTGCTTGCTTTATTGTTTGCCCACGTTTGCGATTGTGCTACTGATCCTATCATCTAATTACATCCATAAATCTGAATCTGACCAACACTTTATCTGCCAATTAAGAGAAAACCACTTCACCATCTGTTTTTACACAAACGCTATGACAGTTCATATGACTACATTTCTTTCTTGTAGTAAGCTTAAACTTAAAGGTATCCTAATAACATGAATTCCTGAGAACTGATTTAATTATTGTATTTTCATTTAAATACATCATATAATATAATGTATATATGCTACTTTGTTTTTTGTAAAAATGTAATTAAAATTTAATAATTTTTCTAATGATAGCCATTATCTATAGAAAATGTTATATATGAAATTTCATGAGAGTAGTAAATATTTTTTTAGCTAATTGATTGCACTCCATTATTTTATTAACATACATATGTGATGATGCAAGTAAACATATGCTGTACTATTTACATATCTCCATCATTATAGGTACTATTCACCCTGTAATTGAGCTAGCTAACGATGGACTCTCTAACTATTCTAGCATAACAATCTGTCATCGACAGTTATCAGTATATTTCTTACACTGACAGTGGGATTGGTGTTTAGGGTTGGCTATGTCTGACATCCATAAATATACTGCTAGGGTATATATGACAAGAGGATAATTGGATATTATTGTTGGGCAAATAGAGTGAACTAATTGAGTTATTTTATTAAAATCTGTTGCTTCAGATCATATTTTAAGATGTAATAGGTCAAACAGATGTTTGAATATTTCAAATTGATTACTTAATCAGGTATTGCTGCGAGAAATAAATCCAAATTATATTGTTTTTATGGTGCATAATATTAAAATAATAATCTGCAAAGAAAATGGTGACTAAACAGCCATTCTGACAAATTAATTAAAATGTATTTTACATTATATTAGAAACAAGTTAGTGTTTGTGGGTTATTACAGTTGTAAAAACAACATAAAATGATAATTGTTCATTAATATTCATATGCTGTTTATTGTACTCAGGTTAAAATAGTCCTCTTATATCATGAGCAATCCAGTTATATTATTGTGTTTTCAAATCATCTGTCTTTTGAAACATAAGTCATCATGTATTATTTCCATATACAATAAACTATTAAAGTTCATAATTTTAGTGATTACATCAGCACTCACAATTTATATGTTATATATTGACTATCTCTATTCCCAAATTCAGTTAGTTACCTTTTACTGGTAATAAAGATTTTTATATCCAAACATGTACTTGTTTGCTGCTAATCTGTTATTATATCAGATGGAGACTGACTACAATCCAATATAACCATTGTAATGTTTTGTAAAATGGCAGACATGTTTGTGCACTCCAGAAAAAACTAGAATTTATTCGACAGGTTGTTTTTTAGATCGCACTCTGATAGCTGAGGAATTTAGTTAATGCATTGACGTAATGGCAATCATCAATTTCAAGAAATATTTGCTGATTACAAATATTTCTAGATAAAAGATGTTACCTTATTGGACGGTGTATTGATTGATTGTTGCAGTTGTCAGAGAGCAATGAGAAGGCAGTGTAATATAGAGGGCAGTAGAGAGCAGTCACCCAGTAATGAGAAGGCAGTATTTATGTAGAGATATCTCGTGTTAGTGCTGGCGGTTAATGACCAGTGCCCAGTGGAAATGTAGTTCATGGTGTAGCTGAAAGAGATCACTGCAGAGATATTCAGAGCATTCATTAGAGAGATTCATTGCAGACCAATTTGTTGGAGAGCTTCGTTGCAGACCAATTTGTTGGAGAGCTTCATTGCAGACCAATTTGTTGAAGCGCTTCGTTGCAGAACGATTTGTTGGAGAGCACTTGTTGGAAAAGAACAGCGTGGAAATTGTAGAATGTTATTTGCTGACCGCACAGTATGACTTGCAGATATAACATTGGCACAGTCGTAAGTGCGGATAGAACAACCATTTTAGTTGCTTTTTCTTTTTTCCCATCATTTAAAATCGAGATAGCTTAAATGGCATCTAATATTTATGAAAGAAGCTTTTTAATTTGTATACAAATTTTTTCTAATTAAATAATGTTGCAACGATATTTCTAAGCAAATTTCTAGAGTAAATTAAAAAAAAAACGTTATTAAAATGAAGAAATGCATGCTCTTTATAAAAATAAATATTTTTTTCTTTATTTAAACAGGTTTTCATGTGTAGAAATTTTAATTACATAGCAATTTATGTCAAAGGACGTTTTGGCCATATTTTTTTTTTTTAATATGTGATCTCATATCTGTTTTGTAAGGTTTTGGTATTTGAATTTTCGCATACTTTTTTAACACTTAGATGTGTCAAACTATGTTTTTGGTCGATTTTGAAATTCAAAATGGCAGAGATCACTTACTAAATTTGCTCTCAAAGGGAATGAAGTAGTTATTAGTTTGATAATGATGTTTTATTGTCACAATGTAAATTGAAATATATTTATTTTAAAAAATATTTTTTTGCAATTTTAAATTTGACATTTAGATATATTAGAATGTAATCTAATTTTCTATTTCAATATTTTAATAATTTTAACAATGTAGCACAACAGAGCGGTTTTATATATAACATAAAAGTTATAATGATCGACAAAGATCACAAACTAGCCAAATTATTAAATAAGGTTTACAAATAGTTTTATTTATAATTTGAAATAATTTTGATTGTTTGGTAGTAAAAATATACATCCCTACTTTGAAAAAAAACCCCCACATTATTTCAAAAAATAGGTTATTTCAATCTTAATAATGTGGCTTGTTTTAGTAGCTTAGTGGTCTCTTATGAACAATTCAAAATACAGCAAAACTCTCCATATAGTAGTGCCATCTTGTGCTAACAAGAGCAATCAATGGATGCCAGAAGGCTTGTGCATAAAATCCCTATCTAGTGCCTACTCATCCAATATCCCCAGACTAGTTTCTGGCTTGTGGCCTTCATCAGTGAGGAGCCTTGGATCTGAGAGCACTGCATCTAGATCTTAGGATCTAATGCAACCCTCCAGCACCCACCTTTTAACTCTATTTAACTACAAAACTATGAGAATGAAATTGAAGTGATCATGTGATGTTTAGTGGTCTCTTATGCATTACTTTGTGAGCTAAAGATTAATTATGAGATAAGATAGGGGTTTGCATAAGTTTTTTCAGCAGCAACAACAATAGTATTAATAACAAATAATGTTAATTAGAAATAGCTTGGGTTTCATGCATGTAATAATGTCAATAACAAATAATAATAATATCAATATAAATAACAAGGTGTTCATGTATGTTTGTTCAGCAAGAACAATAATAATAATAAAAACAATAATATTAACAAATATCAAACAAATAGTAATAAAAACAACGATACCTATAACTAATATATAACAAATAGTAAAGGATTCATATCAATAATAATAATAAAAACAATAATTTCAATAAAAAAATATAACAAATAATAATAACAATAATATCAATGACAACTATATAACAAATAACAAGGAGTTTAGGTATGTTTGCCTGGAAACAACAATAATAATATCAAATAATAATATTTATAGCTGGTGACAATTCCATTTTATGTTTAACAAAAATATTTTACATTTCAGATAATTATTTTATTTTTGCAATAAAAATATATTTCAGATAATAATGGTAATTTGTAATAAGTCTTTATTATATTTAGTTAAAATATTACTTTTGAAATTACCACTACTCTATTAAAATTGTGAAACTTGTAAATCTGACTGAAATAATTAAAATTTCCATTACTTTTGTCATTTAATATTCTGATAGTTAATTCATTACATGTAAACTCAAGTCAATTAAAAATTGATTTCAGTTACAAGATTTTATGCTAAAAGAAAGAATTGAAAAATTTTACATTGAAAAGTATATTTAAATTATTGACAATTTATTGAAATATTTATTATTATTGGTGTGACCTGATGGTCTTTAAAGAAAACTCAATGAGATAAATTTCATGCAAATTTTCATTTCACATTTATACATCGATTGGGTTAAAATTTCCCTGGTTCTTTTTGAATTTTTCATATTTTTGCAATGTAATCTGATGTCTGAATTTCCCTTTTTTAATATTTAAATAATGTTGACAATATAGCACTAGGAAGTGCTGATATAAAACTTGTTACAATGATTGATACAAATTATAAAATTGCCAAATTATTATGTAAACTATATAAAAAATTCATTTATTTATAGTTTCAAGAAATTTTGATTGTTCAGGTAGTAAAAATTTTATTTAACACTTTGTGAATGCTTTTAAAATAGGCTTTGTCCTGTATCACATGGACCTTCAAATTTGTAATAGTCAAGAAATATTAGTTTTCTAATAGAGGGACCTCTCAAATCATGACACAAGATAGTGACTTTTATAAAATAGGAGCTGCCATCTTATGTTAAACTTAACTTTCCACTTATATAAACCAATCTGAAGCATCTTGATTTGGGAGTGTGAAGCTATTGTTCTCTTCACTGTTCAAGTTCACTATTTCCTTTACAAATTAACCTTCACAAAATCTTATGATTTATAATGAGTTAATATTACCATCTTTATAGTGGAAATCTATAAACTATTGTATAGTTATAATTATTTATTAACTGCACAGGAAGTATATGTAAATACTTTTAAAACAGGATTTAACCTGTATCACATGTCTTGACATTTTGTAATATTATTTTGCAGGTAGAGGGATCTTTTTAATATAATGATCATAATATTAACTCATTGTAAATAGCAAGTATTTGTGAAGGTTAATTTATAAAGGAAATAGTGGACTTAAACAATAAAGAGAACAAAAACTTCATGCTCCCAAATCAAGATGTTTCACATTGGCCGATATAAAAGAAAAGTTAAGTTAAAGATAAGATGGTGGATGGCTCTTATTTTTATAAAATTCACTATTTTGTGTTTTGGTTAAAGAAGTCCCTCTATCAGCAAAATAATAGTGCTTGATTATTACAAAATTTTAAGGGGAATGTGATGCAGGTTAAAGCCTGTCTTAAAAATCTTTACATATACTTCATTTGTGCTTAATAAATAATTATAACTGTATAACACTTTGTGTAAAACTACTTAGAAATAAACAAAGCAAAACTCTCCATATAGTAGTGCCATCTTGTTCTAACAAGAGCAATCAATGGATGCCAGAAAGGCTTGTGCATAAAATCCCTATCTAGTGCCTACTCATCCAATATCCCCAGACTAGTTTCTGGCTTGTGGCCTTCATCAGTGAGGAGCCCTGGATCTGAGAGCACTGCACCTAGATCTTAGGCTCCTCACTGATGAAGGCCACAAGCCAGAAACTAGTCTGGGGATATTGGATGAGTAGGCACTAGATAGGGATTTTATGCACAAGCCTTCTGGCATCCATTGATTGTCTTGTTAGCACAAGATGGAACTACTATATGGAGAGTTTTGCTTTGTTTTGGATTGTTTAATAACAATTATTGTGCTAGTATAAGATAGTGATCATGTGATACTTAGAAATACATTATTTAAATGTTAATATCTCTTTTGTTTAAATAGGGTAATGTTTTTTCGTGGATTGGTTTGTGAGCCAAAGAGTAATTATAAGCTAGAATCAAGGTTTGCCTATACTAATCAGTATTAGATGAAATATCCGCTCTCTGTTGTAGATGATAAAATTTTTCACTGGAATGTAATTGCTTCTGGCATGCAATATCTTATGGAAAATGCTGTTGTGTTATCAGTTTGATAAGAGTTTTTGAGTAATAAATACTTAAATTATAAAATAACTATTTATTTATAGCTTCAATTACGTTTTTGTTGATTACTAAAAAATCATTACATTTCCCATAATTATTACATCTTTGATGCAAGTATATATTTCAGATATCAATGACTATTTGTAATTAGTCTGCTTTTATAATATATAATTGAAATATTACTTATAAAATTATTATTACTATTAAAAATTGTGAAGCCATGAAATGTGACTTCCATACTCTGAAATAATTAAATTTCTCATTATCTCTCTGGATAAATTATAAATTGAATGATTTCAAACAAAAAGAAACAACTGAAACATATAATGTTGAAAAATATATTTAAATTATTGGCAAATAATTGAAGTATTTGTTATTACTGCAGAGTCCAGATAGTCTCTGAATACCAGTCCAAAAGCTAAGTAAATAAATATTACTTTGAATATATATAATTTATTTAATAATAATTCTGCGGTAAAAAGCAACATAAAATGATAATGGTCCATTAATATTCATACACTATTTCTCAGGTAAAAATAATTTTCTTTTACACCATGAGTAATTCAGTTATATTATTGTGTTTTCAAATCAATTTTTTTTAAATGGAAATGATTATATATTATTTTCAAATACAATAATCTATTAAAGTTTCTGTTAGTGTTTACATAAACGGTCACAATTTCAAACTAGTTTGTTGTGGTTTTGTAAAGCTTCAGTTAATTACCTTTTGCTGGTAATAACCATTTTTGTATCCAAACATGTACATGTTTTCCACTTGCCAGTTTCACTTAAAATGTATTCATTGCTAGTCAATTGACAAGAATGTCCTTGACTTTTTCTTCTTGCTGATCTTTTATCATTTTTGATCCATGCTAACTATAATCCAGTATAACCATTTTAGTGGCTTTATATCTGTTTTGTCATTTACAATCAGAATATCTTATGTTGGATCAAATTTTTATGCAACTAGCTATTTAATTTGCATACAAATTTTTTTCTAATTAAATCCATATTTTGGGATAATCTCTCTAAGCTAATTTCTAGGGTATTTTTTCCAAAAATGCAATGTAATTAAAATAAAGAAATGCATCCATTTTTACAAAAATAAATAATTTTTAATTACTTCTACAGGTTTATATAAGCAGATGTTTTAATTACATAGCAATTGATGCCAAAGACAAATGCAGTAGTTATCAATTTGGCAATGCTGTTTTATTCTCACAATGTAAAGTGAAACATATATATATAATTTTTATCCAATTTTTAATTTGATATTTGATATATTTATCCATTTGTTGCTTAATTTTTTGTGGTCCTTTTTCAACTTTGCTTATTTGGCAAAATAATTTCAATCTCATATTTCTTTTGCCTGAAGGTTTGTGATGATGAAATATTATTAGATGTGATGTTGGTCTATTTCCATCAACTATGAGTGAATGTTGAATGTATAAAAAAATTTAAACTTTATTTAAAGTTTCCAATTACAAACAACTTGTTAGTAATAACACTCCAATACACAACACATGTTAGTAATTACACATTTCAAGTAGTAGTATTCTCCACTTTTCAAATGTTGCTGGCCTGATGTGCACAGGAATATTATTCACGTAGAAGTTGAACTTGCACTTTTAGATTCTTGAATATCAAACATAAGGCAAAGTCTCTAACCAACAAAGTTTGATTCTATGTGAAAAATGTCACCATGCATAAACAGGAAAAACTCTTCATATGGTAAGAAATAGTGATCATGTGATGTTTATTAGTTTAACACCTGAAGAAGTGTGGAGAATAATACACCACCAAACATTTTTGTAATTACTACACTATGTTGTTTATTTGTGTGTTGTTATTAAGTATGTTTGTATTTGGAAAGTGTAAATAGAGTTTATAATTTTCTCTACATTTAATATTCACTTATAAATGATGGAATTAGTCTCTCAATTTTCTATTTCAATATTTGAAGAGAGTGCTGATATTTAATTTAAAAATTATAATGATTCAAAGATCACAAAATTGCCAAATTATTATATAAGGCTTACAAATAATTTTATTTATTTATAATTTATTATAATTGTAATTAGTTGGGTACTAAAAATGTACATCATGACTTTGTAAAAATACATACTAATACATTACTTCAACCTTAATAACTCTGCTTGTTTAAGTAGTGTAGCACTCTCTCATTTGTTGTTTTGTGAACTAAAAAATAATTATAATCTAAGATAATGGTTCACCTATGTCAGACAGTATTACATAAATTATCTGCTCTATACTGCATACAATTTTCATAGTGATAAGATTACTCATCACCTTGTGATTTGTTTCAACATGCAATATCTTGAGAAAAAGCTCTTGGCAGAATATCTTACAGGTGATCTGCTTAGTAACAGTTACTAGTAATAGACCCTTAGATGGGAAAAATCACCATTTATTTATAGGTGGAAATTACTTCTTTTTTGACTAACAAAAAAACTTTACATTTCAGATAATGATTACATCTTTGCTGCAAAAATATATTTCAGATATCAATGTTTATTTGTAATTAGTCTTTATTATATTTAGATGAAATACTACTTTTAAAATGACTCCAACCGTATTGAAAATTGCAAAATCAGAAAATATGACTCTTCAAACACTGAAATAATTAAAATTTTTATTGTGTTTCTGATTTATTTTGATAGTTAATTAATTACATGTAAACTCAAGTCAATTAAATAATTGATTTAAGTTATATAATTTCAAGCTGAAAAAAAAAAAGGAAAAGTATAACATGGAAAAATAGGCAAAACTCACTATATGTATTGCCACACACAGCAAGCTAGAATAATCAATGGATGTCAGAAGGCTTGTGCATAAAATCCCCATCTAGTGCCTACTCATCCAATATCCCCAGACTGGTTTCTGGCTTGTGGCCTTTGTCAGTGAGGAGCCTTGGATCTGAGAGCACTGCACCTAGATCTTAGGATCTAATACAACTCTCCAGCAGCCATCTCTTATCTCCACTTAACTACAAAACTATGAGTCTTAAACTGAAAAGACCTTAATGTTTGCAATCCAAGCCCATTAGCTTATATTGTCATATGGGTCTGAACTCAGTTCAGTACCCACATATTTTGGTGTCTTTGGTTTTTTAATAACCATAGCCACCACTATCCTATTAGGCAGGATTGATTTTAAGACAATAAACATCACATGACAAACACTTTTTATGCTTGTGTGTAACTTGTTAAAACAGGCAAAACTCACTATACATATTGCCACACAGAGTAATTCTGCCTAATAGGATACTGTGGCTATGGTTATTAAAGAACCAAAGACACCAAAATGTATGGGTACTGAACTGAGTTGAGACCCATATGACTATATAAGCAAATGGGCTTGGATTGAAAACATTAAGGTGTTTTCAGTTTAAGACTCATAGTTTTGTAGTTAAGTGGAGATAAAAGGTGCTTGCTGGAGCATTGCATTAGATCCTAAGATATAGGTGCAGTGCTCTCAGATCCAAGGTGCCTCATTGATGAAAGCCACAAACCAGAAACTAGTCTGGGGATATTGAATAAGTAGGCACTAGATGGGACTTTATGTACAAACCTTCTGGCATTTATTGATTACTCTAGCTTGCTGTGTGTGACAATACGTATAGTGAGTTTTGCCTGTTTTAACAACAGTTATACACAAGCATAAGAAGTAGTGGTCATGTGATGTTTATTGGCTTCAAACATGGAAAAATGTTTTAATTATTGGCAATTTATAAAAATATTTATTATTGTGCTGTCACCTGACAATCTCTAAAGACAAGTTAAAAAGATAAATAATTTAATGCAATTTTTCATTTGACATTTAGATATATTCTCATGTTTGTTGTTTAATTTCCCATTTTTTGCATCTTTTCTTATTTTTGCAAAGTATCTGATGTCTGAATTTTCTATTTTAGTATTTAAATAATATTGACAATATATCATGAAAGAGTGTTGATATAAATTTTAAGCATTACAATGATTGATAGAAATTTTAAAATAGCCAAATTATTATGTAAAGTCTAGATATAATTTGTTTTATGTATAATTTTAAATAATTTTGATTCTTTAAGTAGTAGAAAGTTCCTTCTATATTAGGTATAAAATGACTTGTAAATACATCATTTCAACATTCATAACTGGATTGCTTAGGTAGTGTAATTCTTTCTTATGTATTGCTTTGTGAGCCAAGAAGTAGTTATAAGCTAAAATGAGGCTTTGCTTATGATAATCAGTATTACATAAAATATTTGCTCTCTCTTGTAGACGATATTTATATTGATAAAATTTTTCACTTGGTTGTAATAGCTTCTGGCATGCATTATCTTGTAGAAAATGCTTTTGCATTATTGACATGGTAAGAGTTTTTAAGTGATAGGCACTTTAGTAATAAAATGGTTATCTATTTATAGCTGACAATTATATTACTAAACAAATTATTATATTTCAAATAAATATTACATTTTTGGTACAAAAGTATATTTAGGATATCAATGGCTATTTGTAATTAGTCTTCTTTTATTATGTATAATTGAAATATTACTTATAAAATTACTACTACTGTATTAAAAAATGTGATGCCACCAAATCTGACCCTCTACATTCTGAAATAATTAAAATTCTCATTAAGCTTCTGTATAAACTATAAACTTACCAGTCTGATGGTTAATTAGCGTAAACTCAAGCCAGATAAAAGTTGATTTACATTCAATAATTTAAACTAAGAGAAAGTATTGAAATATATATTGTTGAAAAATATATTAAAATTATTGCAATTAATTGAAGTATTTTTTGTTATTATTGGGTCTGGAGGATCTCTGATTACCAGTCAGTGAGCTAAGTAGATAAACCAATATAATTTGAATATATATATATAATATTTATTTAATAATAGTGATTCTGTTGTGAATCAGGATCAGTGTTTGAACCGTGTCACAAGAAAAATTTAGATATTCATGCACATTCTTGAAAACGTAATAAGGTAAATATATTTTAAAGAAGACATTTCATAGGTAAATGTTTTAACCATCACCTGTTTCATGTGAGCTGCTTTCATCATATTTTTATGAGATGTTCATATATATATATAATGTTTAAATGTCCAAACGTAATATAACCAAATGTGTGTATATATATATTGATTTTTATAGTATGTATCAAGCGTGAGAAATTAAAAATGATAATTATAACGTTTTACATTTTTGGTTCTCTTATTGATAAAAAAACAATTTGGCTGTAAAAGAAAAAGATGTTTATCTAAATAAAATAATGTACATGTACAGATAGAAATCTATTTTTTTTTTTTTTGTATTTCATTTTTATTGCTTGCTTGAACTTTCTTCGGCCGGGAACCGAACCCCACACCCTTTTAAAAAAATTTGCTTGAGGAGGGGCTACCCCCCCCAAAAAACTTGCTTTGTAACTTTTACTTTCCAAATTCTGAAAAAACTGCTTTTAAATGAACATGTTTTTTTTTTTTTGTCAAATATTCAGAAAATAAGAGGGAAAGTCGGATTTGGAAAGATGACAAAAAGGCCTAGAAGTTAAATGAGATAGGGATCACACATAGTTTCGCTATCGGAATTGGATCTTACATAAACATTTCCAAGCAATTAATAAATAACTAAAGATATTGCATCGAATTAAAGAAACAAAACTTTTTTATTAAAAAAAAATAATGAATAGTTAGTTAGCCATTGGTACCAGAGCAAGAAAGATGAAAAACTGTATACAGATAGAAGAAATGAAGAGAAATAATTATTTTGGTAATTGAAACAATTGCCAGTAAAGAATAGATATTTCATCTGATCATTGAAATTATAAGTGAGAAATATAACCGAGATGCAGCAGAATGAATATTCGAGGATATGTGGTAAAATTCACAAGTGTACTTATCTTGTCCCATCGCCCACCCACATATGAAATTGCGCTACTGATTTTGCCATCTACCTACATCCAGAAATCCGCATTCGACCAAGACTTCCTACAAATTAAGAGAAGACCACTTCCCCAACTGTTTTAACTCAAAGCTGGAAATAAAGACATTACTCAGACAGTTCATATGGCAATATTTTTTTTTTTCGTAAAGTAATCTTAAACTTATACATATCTTAATAACATGAACTCCCAGAAAGTGAGTTAATTATTGTATTATCATTTAAATATATCATGTAATATAATGCGTATATGTATACAACATTTTGTTTCTTGTAAAAATGTATTTAAAATTTAATAATTTTTTTAATCATAGCCATTAACTACAGAAAAATGTTATATATAAAATTTCATGAGAATAGTGAATATTTTATTTTAGCTAATTAATTGCCCTCCATTATTTTAGTAATATACATATGTGAGGATACAAGTAAACATATGCTGTACTATTAGCATATCTTCATCATTATAGATACTATTGGCCGTGTGATTAAGCTAGCTAAGGACGGACACTCTAATTACACTAACACAACAATCTGTCATTGACAGTTATCAGTACAACTATTATATTGACAGTAGAATTGGCGCTTGGGGTCAGCTAAGTCCAACATTTATAAATATACTGCTAGGGTACATATGAGAAGGGAATAGGTACATATCACTGTTAGACAAAAAGAGCAAACTGATAGAGTTATTTTATTAAAAATCTTTTGCTTCATAATTATATTTAAAGATTTAATGGATCAAACAGATGTTTGGATATTTCAAATTGATTCCTTAATCAGGTATTGCTGTGAGAATTAAATCCAAATTATATTTTTTTATGGTAGATAATATTAAAACAATAAATTGCAAGTAAAATGGCTTAAGCAGCTATCTCCAAAAATTAATTAAAACGTAGAAATGTGTTCGCGGGTTATTGCAGTTGTAAAAACAAAATAAAATGATAATTTTTCATTAATAATCATATGCTATTTATTGTACTCAGTTTAAAAATAATCTTCTTTCATATCACGAGTAACCAAATTATACTATTGTGTTTTCAAATCATCTGTTTTTTGAAACACAAGTCATCATCTATTATTTCCATATACAATAAACTATTAAAGTTCATAATTTATATGTTATATACTGACCATCTCCATTCCTAACTTCATTTAATTACATTTTCCTGGTAATAAACATTTTTATACCCTTGCATGTACTTGCTTTGCTACTAATCTCATCACTTCAGAAGAACACCAACTACAATCCAGTATAACCATTTTAATTGCTTTTTCCTTTGTTTATAGTTGGGATATCATATGGAATCTAATATTTATGCAAGTAGCCTTTTAATTTGCATACATATTCTTTTCTAATTAAATTATTTTGGAACGATCTCTCTAAGCAAATTTCTAGAGTAATTTTTTTTTAAAAAAGGTTATTAAAATGAAGAAATGCATGCTCTTTATAAAAATAAATAATTTTTTTATTTATTTAAACAGGTTTCTATGTGCAGAAATTTCAATTACATATCAATTTATGCCAAAGGAGAATGAAGTAGTTATTAGTTTGATAATGATGTTTTATTGTCACACTGTAAATTGAAATATAGTTTCGGGTACTTTTCATATTTTTTGCAAAATAATGTAATCTTCTAATTTTCTATTTCAATATTTTAATAATTTTAACAACGTAGCACAAGAGAGCGTTTTTATATATAATTTAAAAGTTACAATGACGAAGATCACAAGATAGCCAAATTACTATATAAGGTTTACAAATAATTTTCTTTATTTATAATTTGAAATAATTTTGATTGGTTGGGTAGAAAAATGTACATCATTACTTTGCAAAAAACACATATAAATATATTATTTCAACCATAATAACAACAGCGTGTTTTAATAGCAAATGGTTTCTCCTGCATTCCTTTCTGAGCTATAAAATAATTATAAGCTAAGATAGGGTTTGCATATGTTTGTCTGGCAACAACAATAAAAATATCAATAACAAATAATAATAGCAATAACAAATAAGGGGTTCACTTATGTTTGTCCAGCAAAAACAATAATAATGATTAAAAACAATAATAATATCAATACCAAATATAATAACAATTAACAAGGGGTTCTTGTATGTTTGTCTGGCAACAACAATCATAATGTCAATAACAATAACAAATAATAATATTTATAGTTGGTCATTACTTCTTTTTCTTGTTTAACCTTTTCACTTTCAAGCAGCCATATCGAATATTTAAAAAAATTATGCTAAGCCACAAATTTTATCATAACTTTAAATTTTATTAATAAAAAATGACAATAAATATTGTTTTAAAGATTAAATACCAAATAATGTAATTAAACTGAAAAAAATATAGTCATTGATATTCAAAATAATAAAAAAAGGAATAAAAGTTAATATTTCTAGTAATTATTTTTATATTATTTCATAAATCCTAAATTATCATGCATACAACTTACAATTATATTTTTGTTAGTAGGTTAGTTGGATTCATCATAAAATTTCTAAAAAAAATAGTATATAATAGCACTTACCTAAGGTAATCCATCACTTGAAAACTTCATAGAATACATTAGTACCTTTCAATTTTCTCAGTAGCCCTTCAAAATGTATTTCCATACAAGGTTTTGCAATGTATAAGTCATTCCTAGTAACATCCCTTATAACAAGTAGTTAATATTGATCAATAATTAGTATAATTTGAGTATCCACCCTAACTCTAATTCACCTGCATCGCATAAATTTGCAGGTCTTAATGCATTTTTGTTTAGAAACTTTTATTTATGTAAATATGAAGCACACAGGAAGGAAAACATACACAACTATATTAAAGATCTATTAGCAGCAGGATTCAAATATAAAACTATTAAAAAGAAAATCATAAAATTTAATAATACAATAAGCAATAATGTACCTCACACCAATCTATCTAGAATAACAATCCCCTACATCCCTAAAATATCTAACAAACTAATGAAAGCTTTACACAATAAATTTAACATAGCATTTAGAACTCCACCTAATTCTAATAGATTGATTAACAACTCTAAAGACCATATTGATCGATTGTTCACCCCACACATGGTGTACTCTATTACCTGCCCTCAGCCCAGATGCCACACTATATATTACGGTGAAACGAAAGCTACAATCAATACTAGATTGGCTCAACATCTTTATACATTTAACAGAGCTCAGAAGAACAGCAACACATCCTCTGTGTTTTTGGAGCATGCTAAACAATCCGGGCACAACTTCACACCTGCCAATCCCATAATTTTGTGTTCAGAGTCAAATGATCACAAGAGAAAAATAAAGGAGGCATTTTATATTAATGGAGACATCCATGTCATTAATAGAAAAGACACTTGCTTCGAGATCTCGAAAAAATGGGCTACGTAACACTAGCTTATTTGAATATCTATACAGTATTTGCATATATTTTATTACACATTTCATGAAGGCTATGAATATGAGGCATGGCTCCTCGAAAACGTTCAGCCGATAAACTTTAATACTAAATTTATATCTTCTCTAATTAACAATTACAATTAAGTGTTTTTTTGTTTTACATATATAGAGAAGTAAAACTATATTCAATACAGTTTGTAATTTATTAAAACGTATTACCAAAATAGTTACTATATATACAAAATAAAGTAATAAAATAAAATAAAAAGTGAATGAAATACTAAATTCATTATAGAGTTAAACTTGAGGTACATAAGTTTGTAGTTTATATATATATATATATATATATATAATTTGTAAATATATATATATATATATATATATATAATGTCAAAATCTTTACTTTTAGCATTTGCATAGTTTTTACTTTTATTAAAATGCAGACAAGAAATTATATAAAAATATAAATCAGGTCATTATATTGCCAAAATATGTTCATTATTGTCTTATAGCAATTAATTCAAATACCACCCAAATTCACATCATATCAAAAAATGCAGATAATTGACGATATAAATGAACACAATCACCACCTATTTTTTTAAATGTTAGCTTCAATAGTAATTTTTTCATATATTTTTTTATTATATATATATATATAGTATATATAAATAAAATAATAATTAAAAAATATGCAACTTTGAAATTTATATTGTAATAGTCTATAATCAGTCTAAGTTTATTTACTGTCAAAATCATTACTTTAGCATTTGCTTATTTTTAAAACTATTATTAAAATGCAGACAAAAAAAATTATAGAAGAATCTAAATCAGGTCATTATATTTCCAAAATATATTTATTTTTGTCTTGTATCAATTAATTAAAATACTCCACCCAAGCTCACATGTTAGAAAAAAATGTTGATAATTATGATCTTTTTTTAATGTTAGTTTCAATAGTAATTTTTTGGTTTTTTTTAAATCAAAGATATATATAAAATAATAATTAAAAAATATATAATAAAACAGTAATTTAAAAACATATAATAAAATAATAATTAAAAAAATATAGAAAAATAAAAATACTTATCATTAGGCCCCCATAATGTTGGCTTCAAAATACAATGGAAAAAGTAAAACTTTTTACCGATATATTTTTCACATTGAATTGTTCTCCAGAAACTATCAAAAATGAGAAAAAGAAAAAAAATTCAATCTACTTGCTCACAAAAATTATAAATTTTTTTATTTATCTTAGAAAAATAAAATTTATCTTTCTGGAAAGTAGAGAGAATGAGGACAACAAAGGTGTAAAAAGTGTGTGTTTAGCCTGCATATATTTCTGTTAATCTTAACCTCAACCTGAATGTTTATAATTTGAAAATTATTGCCTACATTGTACAGGTGTAAACATAAAGAGGTTAACAAAAATATTTTACATTTCAGATAATTATTACATCTTTGTAGCAAGAATGTATTTCAGATTATAATGGTTATTTGTAGTTAGTTTTTATTATATTAGTTAAAATAATACTTTTGAAATTACTACTACTTTATGGAAAATTGGGAAACTAGAAAATCTGACCACCATGAAATAATTAAAATTTATTACATTGTGATTTATTATTCTGATAGTTAATTAATTATATGTAAACTCAAGTCAATTAAAAATTGATTTAAGTTACATGATTTCAAGTTAAAAGAAAAAATTGAAAACTTGAACATGAAAAAATATGTTTAAATTATTGACAATTTATTGAAATATTTATTATCATCGGTGTGACCTGCCAGTCTCTAAAGAAAAATAGGCAAGACAAATTTTATGCAAATTTTCATTGCATCTTTATACATATTCTCACATTTGTTGGGTTAATTTCCTGGAGCTTTTTCAATTTTTTATATTTTTGAAATGTAATCTGATGTCTGAATTTTTTTTAATATTTAAATAATGGAAATAATATAGCACTAAGGAGTGCTGATATAAAACTTAAAAGTGTCAATGATTGATACAAATCATAAAATTGCCAAATAATAATTTGGTAATGTAATAATGTAAAGTATAGAAAAAAATATTTTATTTATAATTTAATGAAATTTTAATTGTTCAGATAATAAAAATTTACTTTAATACTTTGAATAAAACAACTTATAAATACATTACTTCAATCTTAGTAATTCAATTGTTTAATTAATGTAATGTTTTGTTATGCATTCTTTTGTGAGCCAAAGAGTAATTATAAGCTATAATCAAGGTTTTTCTATGCTAATCAGTATTACATAAAATATCTGTTTTCTGTTGTAGATGATATGTATATCCATAAAATTTTTCACTGTAATGTAATTGCTTCTGGCATGCAATATCTTTTAGAAAATGCTCTTGGGTTATCAGCTTAGTAAGAGTTTCCGAGTAACAGGCACCTAAATGATAAAATAACTATCTATTTATAGCTGCAAATACTTTTTTTTGATTACCAAAAAATCATTACATTTCCCATAATTATTACATTTTTGATACAAGAATATATTTGAGATACTAGTTCTAATTAGTCTAGTTTTAAAATATGTAATTGAAATATTACTTTTAAAATTACTATGACTACTAAAAATTGTGAAGCCATCAAATGTTACACTCTACACTCTGAAATAATTAAAATTCCCATTATGTTTCTGGATAAAGTGTAAATTTATTTTTCTGACAGTTAATTACCTGTAAACTCAAACCAATTAAAAATTGATTTACATTGAATGATTTCAAAGTAAAAGAAATAACTGAAACATATAATGTTGAAAAATATATTTAAATTATTGGCAATTAATTGAAGTATTTATTATTTCTGCAGAATCTAAAGAGTTTATGAATACCATTCCAGTAGCTAAGTAAATAAACATTACTTTGAATATATATATATATATATATAATTTATTGAATAACAATGATTCGGTGGTAAAAAACAACATAAAATGATAATGGTCCGTTAATAGTCATATGCAATTTATTGTGCTCAGGTAAAAATAATCTTTTAAACCATGAGTAACCCAGTTATATTATTGTTTTCAAATCTGTTTTTTATGAAAGACAAGTGTTCATATATTATTTCCAAATACAACAATCTATTCAAGTTTCTATTAGTGTTTATATCAACACTCACAATTTATATGACATATGTTAACCATTACTATTTTCAATTAGACTTTTGTAATTTCGTTAAGCTTCAGTTTATTACCATTTGCTTTCCTCTTGTCACTGTTTGCTTTAGACTTATTTACTGCTATTCAATTTACTAGTCTGTTTTTGACTTTTCCTTGCTGCTGGTCTCTTATCTCTTCAGATCAACACTAACTACAATTCAGTATAACAATTTTAGTGGCTTTATTTCTGTTTTTTTATTTACAATCATGATATCTTATATAGGATCTAATTTTTATGCAACTATCTTTTTAATTTGCATACAAATTCTTTTGTAATTAAATCTATATTTTGGTATGATCTCTCTAAGCAAAATTTTAGGGTAATTTTTTCCAAAATGCAAAGTTATTAAAATGAAGAATGCATGCATTTTTACGAAAATAACTAATTTTTTATTACTTCTACAGGCTTATAGGAGCAGTAGTTTTAATTATCAAGCAATTGATGCCAAAGACAAATGAAGTAGTTATCAATTTGGCAATGCTGTTTTAATCTCACAATGTAAAATGAAATATATATATATAATTTCATGCCATTTTAATTTGACATTTGATATATTCACCCATTTATTGCTTAATTTTTCTGGTCCTTTTCCAACTTTTCATAGCTCATTATTTAACAGTTATAGTTTTGCAAAATAATTTAACCTCTGAATTTTTTTTAACCTGAAGATTTGTGATGATGGACTATTATTAAATGTCATATGTTGGACTACTTCCATCAACTATGAGTGAATGTTGAATGATTAGAAAATTTTAAACTTTATTTTAAAGTTTCCAAATACAAACAACTTGTTAGTAATAACACTCCAATAAACAACACGTTAGTAATTACACATTTCAAGCAGTATTATTCTATACTTTTCAAATGTTGCTGGCCTGACATGCACAATAACAGTATTTTCATAGAAGTTGAACTCACACATTTAGATTCTTGTATATTGAATGTAATGCACACCCTCTAACCAACAAATTTGACTTCTATGTGAATAATGTTACTGTCCATATTAGGCTAACAGCACCTGAGGAAGAGTGGAGAATAATATTTCTCCAAACATTTAGTAATTACTAGCTTGTGTTGTTTATTTGTGTGTTATTACTACATAATTGTTTGTATTTGGAAAGTGTAAATAGAGTTTAGGATTTTCTATACATTCAATATTCACTTATAGATGATGGAATTAGTCTCTCAATTTTCTATTTCAATATTTAAAGCACTTGAATTGATCCTGGGACTGTCTTTTCATAAATTAATCATTGTACCAAACCATGCAGGAGAAAAGCAATTAATTCAAATATGTCTACCTTCTAGATTTTTTTTCTTAGACTAGAAAAAACAGAAACACACAGAGAAAATTAGAAACTGCAATCTTGAAACATATCTTCTAACAACATTTGTTTTGTATTTATTGACCAAAAACATAATTTGTTTTCTATATGTACATAATATGACCCACATCTTCATTAGTCACTTTTTATTTGCTTACAGTTTCAACTATCTAATAGTTATCCCCAGAGCTAAAATTTTTAAATATATATGACTATACAATTAGTGCTTCTCTATACATACATATTAAGATAATTCATTTACTCAAAATAACATTAGTTATATAAAGCATGTTATGTAAAGCTTTTGTGTTGCCTTATTTTGTTATATTGCATGATAATAAATTAAAAGCGCAACTCTATATGAATTTTTTTTACTAAGCCTTTTGATTATAAAAACTGTGCTAAGCTATTTACTACAGCTGTAGAAAGATGACCCACATAACCTCACTATCTCTAAAAAAGTTTGATCATCAGTGGTTGCTAGAAAGTTTAATATAAAATCCCTATTTAATGTTTACTCATCCAATATCGTCAGTCTAGTTTCTTCATTGTATATGAGTAGGCATTGGATAGTTATTTTATGCCCAAACCTTCTGGCATTCATTGATTATTATAGATTGTTCTGGGTGACATTTTGTAAAAAAAGTCTGCTACTGTTTAAGACCTTCTGTAAGCATAGAAAGTGGTAATAATGTGATGTTTAGTGGTTTAATAACAATCTGCCTATAGGATGATAGTATCTATGGTTATTAAATAACCAAAAATATCAAATTATATTGATACTGAACTGATTTCAGATCTGTATGACTATATAAGTAAATGAGGCTGATTGTAAACATTTATATTTTGGACTCATGTTAAACTGTTGCTGCTAGATAGTTGCATTAAATCCAAAGATGTAGGTGCATTGCTTTCATATTCCAGGGTCCTCATTGATGAAAGCCACAAGCTAGAAAATAGTCTGGGAATATTGGATGAGTAGGCATTAAATAGAGATTTTATTCAAAAACCTTATTTCATCCATTAATTACTATAATTTTCACTAAATAGCATTAATGTATGGCGAGTTTTCTACTGTTTAACAGCTAATATAAGCGTAGGAAATAGTGATCAGATAAGGTTTGTAATGATAGTATTTTAGTTGTATTTATATATTAGACTATTTCCATCATCTAATATTATGTATTGAATGTCTTCTAGAAAAATGTAACTTTTATTTAATTATTATAATTACATTCAATTGTTAATAATAGCACTCAAGTTAGAATATACACAACATTTCAAGAAGTATTATTTTCATCCCTTCTTCAGGTGTTGCTGACCTAGCCAGTAATAGTATTAGCTTGGGAATCTAACTAGAATGCTTAGATTCATAAATACTGAAATTTAAGATAACACACCTGCAAACTGGAGCATCCTGCCAAAGGCAATAGTCAGTAAAAATTCATATACTTATATGAGGTTCCTCATGATTTCTTACTTTGTCCTAGAAGCAAAGTTGATTAGTGGTTTCTATTTATTATGTACAGTCACACTAAGTTGACATATAGGGTTATTACCATTATCATGTGAGCAGTTTCTACAACTTTTCTTTGGATCTTTTGCTCTCTACAATATTTTTGTATTTTCTTAATTGAACATGTTCATTGCCACATATATGGTCTGTTACCATAGACACATCTGTTTTCTCTCTTTTAATCATGTTTATGTTTTTGCAATTGCTTTTCAAAAGAGTGACTAGGCTCTCCAATGTCTTCCACATTCACATGGTATTTCATAAATGCAGTTTTTCCTTTTCTCTACTTTAAGTTTAGGCTTTGTAGATGTTAGAAATCATCATAGCTCTGGAAAGCTTTTCTGATGTTATACTGATTGCAAATTTTTTAAAATTTGTCTGCAATTTTTGATATATATGGATTTACAACCCCACCAATAATTGTTTTTTCTTTTGATGGTTGTTTTTGTTCGTTATTTAAGGTTTTCTTTAATTTCACCTGATGGATAACCATTTTTCATAGTTTGTTCTTGTTATGTTGTAGTATGATTAATATTAAGAAAAATACGTTTGAAACTGTGTGTATTCCAGAAGTTAAAAGTGTTAAATAATTACATGTGAAAGTAAACGAGTTGATTTAATAAAAATGAAAATTAGAAATTACAAATGGTTTTTCATATATATATTTTATAAAAAGCAAGGTGTAAAACAAGATGAAAGATCCGAATAAATAATTAATTAAATGAAGGATTAAAAATGTAAAGAACAATTTAATTAATTAGTTCAGAAATAATCCCAGCATACTTTTGCGATTAAAATTGATAATGAATAAACAATAGAACTAAAAGTAGATACAATCTAGCGGGGAAAAAGACAAGTCAGCATCAATCTTGTTTTTCTGAGAGACTTTTGTGTAGCGTGAATTTTGGAACAGGACCAACGATGGGAGGAGAACCAGATATTCGGGTCTGAAGGTACCAAAGACCAACCTAGGGTAATTATACAGACTATACCTGTCTTATTATTATTATTTTTGTAACCCTTACAGGCACTAGTAAACTACTGATAATCCTGTTTATAAATGCTTGTTAATCTTTATACTAATAAAATCTTGTATCTGTTAAGTGGGATATCTTAATTTTATGCAAGAGAGTAATAGTTACTTGAATTAGGTGTATTTGATTATTTCTCATAAGTAACATTAAATCAAGTACATCACAATTTTGGCACAGTCAGGAGAAAACCTGTTTTTCAAGCTTTATGAAAGAAATACACCAAACAGTAATTCAGAAGTCAGTGATTTATTAAAGAATTAAAATGTTGATAGGACAAGCTAATAAATCAGAATTTGGGATAGATAATCCACATGAATGGCCCTTTTATGTGCTTCAATTACAAAATTACTTTAAGTTAAATAGTATTATTGAAAATGACAGGAAAGTAGCAGCGTTATTATGTTTGTCAGGTAGAAAAGTTATTGAAATAGTAAGCAAATTGCATAATGGACAAGTTACAGATAGTAGTAACTACAATGAACTGGTTCAAAGACTAACAGATTATTTTAGCCCAAGACCAACGAAGAATTTAGCTAGATTAAAATTGAGGAACTGCAAACAAGACAAACTCGAATCGATTAATCAAAGAGTATGATATTGTTCTACGCCAATTAGCAAAGAATTGTGAATATGGCAACTTTGTGGAACAAATTCTTATTGATCAGTTATTATGGGGAATGAAGAATGATATTTTGCGTCAATCATTATTAATTGAAACTCAGATAACATATGAAGGTGCTATTCAAAAGGGAATAGTATATGAATCAGTGGTAGAACAAGTTTTAGCTTTTTCAAATAGAATGGAGGAAAACTCTAGGAATAATATATTTAAAATAGAGAGAAAGTATAAGGATTGTACTAAAGAAGGGAAAAGTTTCGAAATAAAATGTTTTTGTTGTAGAAAAGTAGGTCATTTGTCTAAAAGCTGCAAATGGAGGAACGAAAAATGTTACAACTGTGGGGGCAAAGGTCATTTAGCAGCAGTGTGCAAAAAACCTAAACGAAAACTTGAATATAGTAAAGATCAGAAACAGTGGAAAACAGTAATTAAAAGAAATATCTTAAAAAATGAGCAGGATCAATTAATGCTAGAGATTAAGTTAAGTAACAAAAGAGTAGAAATGGAAGTAGATAGTGGCTCATGAATTTCTTTAATATCTATGAAAAAGTGGAAGGAAATATCCACAGATAGCCCACAGATGAAAATACAGAAAGCTAACATTAACATTAGAGATGTAAACAGGAACCCAATCAAATTAATTGGGAAATCCAAAGTAATAGTTGGTTTTAAAAATACTACAAATTACCTATATATATATATATAGTAGATAAAGATATTAGCCTGATAATAGGAAGAAACTGGTTTAAAGACTTAGGCACTAAATTTAATATAGTTAAAAAGGTCTCAGTTGAAAAAGAAATGATAGAGTTATATCCTAATTTATTTACCGAAGATTTAGGTTTGATAAAATCAAAGCCCATTGACTTGCACTTAAATGAAAATGCTAAACAGGTTATTTGTAAACTGAGAAAAATACCGTTTGCCCATAGGCAGTTAGTAGAAAAAAATAGAAGTGTTAGTTAAAAAAGACGTGTTATCCCCAATCAAGGAGGTGGATTGGGCCACGCCGATTGTTGTGTTAACAAAACCAGATGGAAAAATTAGGCTGTGTGGAGATTATAGAACAACAGCAAATAAGTATCTTAATAAAGGAGCTTACCTGGTGCTGAATGTACGTGAGA
Organism: Epiperipatus broadwayi; assembly: GCA_028023455.1. Taxonomy (NCBI): domain Eukaryota; kingdom Metazoa; phylum Onychophora; class Udeonychophora; order Euonychophora; family Peripatidae; genus Epiperipatus; species Epiperipatus broadwayi. The sequence goes on from JAQFVV010013267.1 coordinate 167,251, forward strand.
TTCTCAGTAATCTAGCTTAAGCAAAAAAAATTTGCGAAATTGGATTTAAATTTAGCATATCACCAACTAAAAGTTACGGATGATACAGCTCGATTATTGGCAAATATGACCCCTTTTGGATTATTCAAATGTAATCGTCTCCCTTTTGGAATTACATCAGCTTCAAACATATTTCAAGCAAAAATAAATTCAATATTACAAGGCTTGGAAGGAGTGATCCCATATTATGATGACATTTTGATTACTGCGATGTCACCAGAGAAATTAAGAAGTAAAATTTGGGAAGTATGTGAAAAACTAAATGTGGGGGTAAAATTAAATGTTAAAAAATGTGTTTGGGAAACTGAAGAATTAAAGTTTTTAGGCCATCTTATTTCGGAAAAAGGGAAAAGTCCGTTAACTAATAAAATTAGGGCAGTCAAAGATGTTCCAAGCCCAATAAATATCAAGCAACTTCAAGCTTTCCTAGGTTTGATTAATTTTTTCAAACCTTTTCTAAAGAACAAAGTGATGGTCGCAAATCCTCTATATGAACTGCTACACAAAGATCAGAAATGGATTTGGAATACCAAACATGAAAAAGCGTTTAAAGCAGTTAAGGAATTGTTAATCTCTAGTAGCTTATTAGTGCATTTTGATAGTGACAAAGACATCACTATTACTACAGATGCATCACAATATGGAAACGGAGCAGTTTTAGCACATCAAACAGATGGTCATTAACGTCCTGTAGCTTACACTTCTCGGACTTTGTCTAAAGCTGAAAAAAATTATAGTCATCTGGACAAAGAAGCTTTGGCAGTTATGTTTGCTGTGAAAAAATTTCACCAGTTTATTTATGGATGAAAATTTGAATTAGTAACAGATCACAAACCTTTGTTAGGGATTATAGGAAAAGTCATCCGATCCCAGAGCATTTAAGTCCACGCATTCTCAGATATGCTAATACACTTACTGCTTATGATTTCAATCTAAAATATCAAAAAGGAAAGATAATTTCTCATGCAGATGCTCTATCCAGAGTGCCCGGAAATAATGACAACTATGAAACGGATGTGGAAGTTAATCATATTGACAAAATGAAATCACAAGACATAAATAGTAAAGTAGTTCAGACATGGACAAATAAAAATGATGGGTATGCATTGCTTAGGAAATGGATAAGCAAAGGTTCGCCTAATAAAAAACCTGAAAATTTAGCAAATGGGGTTTTGGGTCAATAGAGACCAATTGTTGGTCTGTAAAGGGTGTATTAATATGGGAGACAGAGTAGTTATACCCCTATAGGAAGAATGAAAGTTTTAGAACTTTTGCATCAGGGGTATCCAGGCATTGTGCGAGCTCAAGCTCTAGCTCAGAGTTATGTTTGGTGGCCACAGATAAGTAATGATATTGAAAAGTATATTAAGAAATGTGATAAATGTAAGTCTGAAATAGCTCTGCCGAATAAACAATATTCGGTTTTTCTTAGCCTAAACCAATATATCCATGGCAAAGACTGCATATAGACCATGCGGATCCAATAGAGGGAAGAAATTATTTAATTTTAATCGATGCTTTCTCTAAATGGATAGAATGTCATGAGGTTAAAAATACGAGTGCAAATGAAACAATAAAATGTTTAACAGACATATTTTATATACATGGATTTCCACAAGTAATCATCTCTGACAACAGAACTAGATTTGCGAGTGAAGAACTAAAAATACAATTTGGGAAATGGGACATCAAACATGTATTTACAACCCCTTACCACCCTGAATCAAATGGTTTGGCGGAAAACGTGGTAGGGCAAGTGAAGAAATATTTAAGAAAAAACAAAAATACGGATATGAAAAATGTCTTACAGGAATTCATGATGTATCAACATATAACTCTATCAACAATGATTGGAAAATTGCCAGCTGAAATGTTATTCAGTCGGAAAAAACGAACTAATTTAGATTTTTTGTGACCTGATACACATATATATAAATATAATCAAGACCCAGTGAAAAACTTTAACATTGGAGATGCGGTAATATTCAGAGATATACTACGTAAACAATGGGTTAAAGGAAAAATTAAATGGGTGCGATCAAAGCAAATTTATGATATTAAAGACGAAAACAGAATTATATATAAGCATCACAAAAATCATATTCGTAAAAGTGAAGATGACATACAACTAGATATGTTCCAGCATTTTCAACATGCAAATGAAAAGAATTCAGATAAACAGATGCTACTGACCGACATCCAAGAAGATGCAGTAGAAGATAAAATACAGATTGAAAAGAGAAAATCACCCAGACCAATACAATGTAAAAGAAGACCTTTGTACTTAAAAGAATATGTATAAGACAGATAAACCGTAACTTCTGGAGTGGGGGAGGATTTGTTATGTTGTAGTACGATTAATATTAAGAAAAATACATTTGAAACTGTCTGTACTCCTGAAGTTAAAAGTGTTAAATAATTACATGTGAAAGTAAACGAGTTGATTTAATAAAAATGAAAATTAGAAATTACAAATGGTTTTTCATATATATATTTTATAAAAAGCAAGGTGTAAAACAAGATGGAAGATCCAAATAAATAATTAATTAAATGAAGGATTAAAAATGTAAAGAACAATTTAATTAATTAGTTCAGAAATAATCCCATAATACTTTTGCGATTAAAATTGATGAATAAACAATAAAACTAAAAGTAGATACAATCTAGCAGGAAAAAGACAAGTCAGTGTCAGTCCTATTTTTCTAAGAAACATGTTTCATGTGAATTTCGAAACAGGACCAATGATGGGAGGAGAACCAGATATTTGGGTCTGAAGGTACCAAAGACCGACCTAGGGTAATTATACAGACTATACCTGTCTTATTATTATTTTTGTAAGCCTTACAGGCACTAGTAAACTAATGATAATTCTGTTTATAAATGCTTGTTAATTTTTATACTAATAAAATCTTGTATCTGTTAAGTGTGATATCTTAATTTTATGCAAGAGAGTAATAGTTAGTTGAATTAGGTGTATTTGATTATTTCTCATAAATAACATTAAATCAAGTACATCACAGTTCTATATAGGTTTTCTTTCAAATTGCTGGTTTCTAAACTAATTTTCTTTTGCTCTGTTCCGTACTGATAGTATAAGTCCATGTTTTGTAATTCTAGTATGTATACGCTAAGTATTTTCCTGAATGTATGAGTTTCTGTATGTAATTTGATTTTGCCGTGAGGCAGTCTTGTCACAAGAATATCTAAGAATGCCATTTTTTTTATTTTATTATGAAATTTAATTGCAAGGTGTATATTGTTGATGTGTTTCCACATAGTTTGTAGTAGTGATCTACCATGTAGTCACACAACAAATGTATCATCAACATAGCAAAGCCAAACACTAGGTAGACATGTTCGTTTATGTAAATATTGCTAATCAGGTGTGACAATGATGAGCCTTGGCCATTCCTTGATTTTATTAGAAGAATTCTGTGCTGTATTGAAAATAGATTGAGTCGAATATTAATAGTAATAGTTCCATTATACTATTAATAGGAAGAGTTGTTCTGGTTTGTAAGTTTGTAACTTATTATCATCATTTAATATTTTTTTACAATAGGCAATGCTTCTTCACATGCTACATTTCAGAATGAACTCTTCATATCTAAGCTGATTAGTATGTCAGTTCTTTCTACTTTCATGTTTCATATCAATTCTAGAAAGTGTCTAGAATTCATGACAATGAACTGAGTCTTCTATCCTAAAGGACTAAGAACTTTGAGAAGAAATCTTGATAAATTTTGGAAAGGATAGGTCTTAATAGAACATCATCCTTACGAACTTTAGGTAGACTACAAACATGAGATATTTTTCTGAAACATGATGTTAGTTTACTTTTTGCTGAATCACTGATCTGTAATCAGTATCAGATTTTATGCACTTTTCCATATTGGCTAGTTGTGAGCTGTCCAAAAATAGAAGATCATTGAACTTTCATATATAAAGATACAACTGAAGAGGTAGATCCAGAGAGTTTGCAACTGAAACCTGAATTTTACCCCCAGAGAGCTGAGAAAATTACTCAAAGAGAGTTAAGGTCTGTTAAGAGAAAGAATAAATGCTCAAAAGTTTCCCATGTATCAAATCTTGTATTCGTTAATAATGTACAATGTTTTTTTTTTAAATAAACTTACTGATAAAGTCTTCACAAGAGTTTTTCAAGCAGGAACCAAATTATATTCTGTATTATATGGAAAAATAAAAGAATGCCAAAAGAAAAAAACAAACTTACATGAGCATATCAAAAGTCATAATGTACTAATCAGTGTACCAGCTTCATCTGTTAAAAATTTCAATTCTAAACATCTAACAGATGCTGTAATTTCTGTTCTTGATAAAGGATTACATTTTGTCATCACACCATCTAATATCCTTTATTAGATATAATGGCAGCCACTGGGGGAAATCACTAAAAAATTGCCTTTAAAAAGAAGCAGCAGAATTACATTGGAGAATAAAATGAACACTTGAGAAGCAAGAAGCCAAACACATCCTATGATAAAAGGAAATCAATTAAATTTTTCAAAATAGATAAATATACAATCATTCTCCCTGCTGACAAAGGATATACAATGGTTATAATGAAAATAATTGATTGTGATAACAAAATACAAGAACTCGCAGCTGACCAATACAGAAAAAGTGACAAAAATATGTTACCAAGTACAGAAACAAAGTTACAAGCATTACTTTAAAAGCACTGCAAGTATCTTCAGTGATTCAGAAAAATGTAAACTAACATCATATTCATCAAAATTCCTCATTTTTATGGTCTATCTAAAGCATAAGGATCATGTTCTATTAAGACAAAATGTTACTGCTAGAATCACTCTGTTAAAATTTGTTAAGATTTCTTTTCAAAGTCCTTAGTCCTTTGGCATAAAAAAACCCAGTTCTTTTGTCAGGGATTCTAAACACTTTGTAAAATTAATCAGGAACATGAAACTTGAAAGAACTGACAAACTAGTAAGCTTTGATGTAGAAAGTTTATTCAGAAATGTACCATGTGAAGAAACATTGTCTATTGTAAGAAAAAGATTAAATGGTGATAGTAGTTTGCAAATCAAAACAACTCTTCTTGTTGATAGTATAATGGAACTAATAACATTCTACATAATATCAATCTACTTTCAATCAACACAGAATTTCTTCCAACAAAATCAAAAAAATGACTATAGGCTCACCATTATCACACCTGATTAGCAATGTTTACATGGAAAAACTTGAAATCACATCTATGAAGACTACTCTATATCCACCTAAAGTTTAGCTTTGCTATGTTGATGATACATTTGTTGTATTGTCATATGATGGAGCACAAGTACAAACTTTCTAAGAAACCTATCAACAACATAACACCATCAATTAAATTCACAATAGAATCAAAACAAGAACAAAAATTGACATTCTTAGATGTTCTTGTGACAAAATTTCCTCACGACAAAACTCCAGTTTACAGAAAACTCACACATGCAAAAAAATACTTAGCATATACATCCAATCACACCAGAAACACAAGTATGGAGTTATATTATCACTATGGAACAGAGCAAAGAAGTTTGTTTAGAAACCAGTGATTTGAAAAAAGAAAAGACATATATAGAACAAAGTCTTGTGAAAAATGGTTACACATCAGCTGTTATTAAGTAAACTTTAAATAGATAAAAAAAAGAATCACCAGAAGAAAAAAAACAATTATTAGTATGATAGTGTATCCATACATATCAAAAATAACAGACAAATCAGGAAAATCTGAAATCAATATAACATCAGAAGAGTTTTCCAGAGCCATATGACATTACAAGGAATTCTAACATTTACAAAGCCTAACATTAAAATGACGAAAAGCAAAATATATGTTTGTGAACTACCTATGAATGTGGAAGAATGGGTATATTGGTGAGATCTGTCACCCCATTGAAAAGTGATTGCAAGAGCACAAACTGATGATTAGAAGAAAGAAAATAAATGAACATTTGTTCAATTGGGAAAACACAAATATATTTGACAGCCAGGAAAAAACTACAAAGATGAAAATTCAAAGAATCTGCTCATATGGCAATGGTGAATAAAGTCAATCTAATATGACAATACATAAATTTATGAAAACCACTAATCAACTTTGCTCTTAGAAAAAAGTGGAGAAATCAGGAGGAATCTCAATGATAAGTGTTGAGTTTGGTTAGTCTTGCAGGTTCATTTTCAAACCAACAGATACAAAAGAACAACTATTCAGCAATTAATATGCACAATTTATTAGTACAAAATATATACACATGTTAGTTAAACAAATGAACAAATAGGTGATATGCTTCAATGCTGAGATAGTCATGCAGAGTAAGGAACTCATTCCAGCTAATGATTAGCCTGTGTCATGAGTTCTGGTAAGACTTTTCCAGCTATGTACTTAGCTTGCCTCAAGTCAGCTCTAGTTCAGATGTAGAAGTTTCCAGTCTATAGTTGGACTTGCTTCACTGCATGGACATCTCGATAGTGACTAGATAAATACCTTTGCTGATGGCAGAAGGTTTAATGGAGAGCATGTTGTGTCATTCAGGTTAACAGAAGTAATTGCTCTCTGCCCTGCCTCCAAAAGGCTGACTATTTAAAGGCAGATCTCCTACCTTATTGGAAACATGCGGATTTGGTGCACGAACCCAGTGAAGGTTTTAATCTTGTTGGATAGCAACTGGATGCTAGCCAATCAGGCAAGGAGTCTGGAATAGTCCACTTCTGAAGGCAGGGTCAGATATGACATCCCTCGCTCTGGCTGAAATTATCCCTGGAGGACATAGTCATTGAAATGCACTGGATGATGTTTTGTCCACTTGGTTGATTTCTCTGGTTGATTGCTGTTCTTATCTTCATCTTTTTCTCTTGATGAGCTTGTTTCTGGTTGCCTGCTGCTGTCTTGATTTTGCTGTTCATCTTCTCTGCTTAAGGTATTCATCCCAGGTTGATCACTGTGTTTGTTAGCTTCTGATGTGTGGTTGAGTCTCAGCGGGTTGTGATGGTGATGATGATGACCATCTTCAGTTTGCACAACAATTTAGAGGCCCTTTATTTGTGTCACCACTGCTGGTCTCCATCTAGTGGACCCATAGTACATATGACATAGTACTTTTGTTCCTATTTGAAATTTTATTTTGTTTTTATCTTCTAGTTGAAGTTTGGCATCAGGTTTCAGCTTTTTGCTAAAGACTTCTGATTCATTAGACTTCAACTTTGATAATGTTGTGATCGGGTTCACTTTGGTCACTTTGTACCCTAAGTGACTGAACCACTCATGACATATTAAATCATTATGGTTACCTAATGCCACTACTAGTGGTAGGTATATAGTTTTGTTAGTCATAGTAGTTTTTCCTGTTGTTTGACCCAACAGTTTGATTTTATTCCCTTGGTAGTCTGATATTGACTTACTGCAAGGGTGCAGCTTATATTTATTCTTTTTATTAATGATTGTCCAAGTCTTTCTTGAAACTATAGATACTGCTGACCCTGTGTCAAGTTCCATATTAACTGTTGTATCATTTATTATGACAGTGTGTATAAAACCAGACTTGTCATTTCTGATATGGTTTATACAGGCAACTTGTTTATGTTTCTTATAAGTGCCTTTACTGTCTTTAGGAATAGACTTGGCTGTTTGTCTTTTTAATTTCAGACATGCTGCCTTTATATGTCCTATACACTTGCAAAATGTGCATGTTGCTTTGCAGTATGGACATTCTGTATGCATGTGCATGTGCTCATAGCATCTATAATGTCTTAGACTATTTGATGCTGAGTTCTCTGAGCTGACTGAGTGCTTCAGTGACCCAGTGTTATGCTCAATTTTTTAATGGGTTAGCTTGACTAGCTATAGTTTCTGCTAGTCTTGCTTGAGTTACCGCTGTCTCAAAATCTAGGTCTGGAATCATTAACATTTTCAGCCTTAAATTGTGATCGTTTATGTCACAAATAAAATTATCATGAAGTCTTTGAAATCGCACTTCAAGGCTAATGTACGGATTCATGTTGCAAATTCTCTAGCTGTTTCACTCTGTTCTTGTATGCCGAGATTAAAATTGTATCTCTGCATTATTGTCAAGGGTTTAGGAGAAAAATGCTCTGTGAGAATTGTCAACACTCGATCAAAGTCCAGCTCAGTTGGGGTTACAGCCATATAGATTGAATACTTGAGTATTTCATATGTTTGCAGACCTATTATGGTCATTAATATAGCTAACTTTAACTCAGACTTTTTTACATTGTTAGCCTGTAGATAAAAAATCAAATGCTTTTTATAATTTGGACAGCTCTCAGGTTGAGCTGGCTCAAAAGTTTTGATAGACCGATTGCTTTAGCCATCTTTTTTTATTTATTTACGCTGAGTAACTACTCGTACTTGTTTTTATAGTTATGTTATTGTAACTAACTCAACGAAGCTTTTAAACTAATAGAGCGAGCTTTTACACTGTCTTGTGAGTAAAGCTCTCATGATTGGTTGAAGCTTCAAATTGACACACCTTTATGTTTGCGATCAATTTTATTCAACAGTTTTATGTTGTTATTTTTATATAAAAAAATACCACCATAATGAAATTACGGTAACGTAAATTTTTTTCCAAAATGAAAAATAATAAAACAAATACACACTCGCATATTTATTTCATACGTTTAGATCTGTTGAAACTGGCATATTTTATAATATAATTTTTCCAGCCATGAGGGAAAATTTGTCTCTGTTACTGCGTCAGATCTGTTTAAACTGGCATAGTTTATTCTAATTTTTCCAGCCATGAGGGAAAATTTTCTGTTACTGTGCCAAATCTGTTATAACTGGCTCAGTTTATTTGATAATTTTCCCAGCCATGAGGGAAAAATTTCTGAGCGACTGCGCCAAATCTGTTATAACTGGCATGTCGACTGCACCAAATCTGTTGTGTTTGGTTAGGCTTGCAGGTTCGTTTCCAAACCAACAGATACAAAAAGAACAACTATTCAGCAATTAATATGTACAATTTATTAGTACAAAATATATACACATGTTAGTTAAACAAATGAACAAATACAGTTGATATACTTCAATGCTGAGATAGTCATGCGGAGTAGGGAACTCGCTTCCAGCTAATGATTAGCCTGCGTTGTGAGTTCTGGTAAGACTCTTCCAGCTATGTAGTTAGCTTGCCTTGAGTCGGCTCTAGTTCAGATGTAGCAGTTTCCAGTCCATAGTTGGACTTGCCTCATTGCATGGATGTCTCAATAATGACTAGATAAATACCTTTGCTGATGGCAGAAGGTTTAATGGAGAGCATGTTCTGTCTTTCGGGTTAACAGAAGTAATTGCTCTCTGCCTTGCCTCCAAAAGGCTGACTATTTAAAGGCAGATCCCCTATTCTACTGGAAATATGTGGATTCAGTGCGCAAACCCCAGTGAAGGTTTTAATCCTGTTGGATAGCAACTGAATGCTAGCCAATCAGGCAAGGAATCTGGAATAGTCCACTTCTGAAGGCAGGGTCAGATATGACAATAAGTATATGAAATTTTTACTGACTTTTGCCTTTGGCAGGATGGCTGTTGGTTAGAGTATTACCTTAATATTTAAAAATCTAAGGATCAAGATTCGATTTCCATGCTCTTGAAATGTGCATATACTAACATGTATGCTATTACTAGCAGTAGAATGTGGTTGGAATTAAATTTTTCTAAAATACATTTAATACTTAATATTAGACGATGAAAATAATACAATATATGAGTACAATTATAGGTCATTACATTATTTGTATAAAAATAAAATTAATATGAAAATTATTTATAATGCTCACTATAATAGATAAGTTCTCTTCACAAACTGTATTAAAAATATTTCATTATGTTTTTTTTCTATTATGATTTTGTAGTAGCATCCATTCAACCTTACAGAAAAAAACAAATAATAAATTATACGTAATGTGATTTTTATTGTTAAAAATATTAATTATCGTTTAGAGAAATGCAGTTATTATATGGACCAAGTAAACAACAACAACGTAACTCTTTTAATACAATTGGCATGCTATAATAAATTGTTTACGACGATGGCAAGAGCATACTATTTCGATAATAGTCTAATGTTATTGTTTAATTGTAATAGTCTATTGGTTACATATTCTGCATACTCAGGCAACAATCCTTCATATATATATAATGTGTGTAAATCGCTTTATTTAGTAATAGGCATATCGATGTTGTTCTCTTGAAAACTGAAGTAATCTTGCGAACAATTTTTAAGAACATTTTATAATCTGCCTTTGATTAGCATTTGGTATAATCATCTCTATACATGCCTATAAAGAATAATATTTATTGTACATCAAGAATTTGCGACACGTAGTTTATTCGAAATTATTATAAACGGATATATATGTTTTTAAATAAAAAAAGAATTCAGAGCACATACGTAAAATGTTATCGAAGTTGTAAAATATAATCCATACTTTTTATTTTAGTCTTTTTACGTATGACATTTGGTCTTTGAAAGAAATTTGGAGAAGATAATTATAAAATTCTAATATAAATCATTTGGGTTGATATATGAGAGGAATTTTTAACGCAGTATAACTGTCACGTTAGTAATAATAATCTTTATATACTTTAAGCGTGATTTGAGCCTTAAATCTCACTGCAGTAATTATATATATACTTTTTTAAAAATTCACTCACTAAATTAATGTACGTTTTGGAAAAGTTTTAAAACTAAGGAAATTAGATTTTTGTTTTAACTATCTAAATAACAAGTTTATTCCGTTTGGAAAAAAAGAAAGGTATCTAGTTACTTCTGCCCTCTTACGGCTTTTTGTCAAGATAAAAAAATTATTTATTTGAAAAATGAAATTACAAATAGGAATATTTTTTACATAACTTAAAATAGAAATATTATTAGCGTCAAGAGAAATTAAGTAAAAGTATGTAAAAATAGTAAAAAAGCTAATTTAATTATTTAGATACTGCTTGCAAATATACTCCCCCCCCCAAAAAAAAAAAGCAGATGAACAAAAATAAAATTTTGTTTTGTATTTTATTTATCAACTTTTTTATTTTAAAATTATATTTATTAACATACCAAAATTTGTACAGATGATTACTAAATACACTTTGCTAATGTTGTCTCAAATCCATTGCTAGTATTGGCTTCTTCCATCAAGGCCAGCTTGGTAATGTGGGTGTCCTAGGTCTGGTAGATTTATGGCAGAGCCATTAGCTGCACTAACAGGTTGATGTTTGAATAAGTAACATTCAATTTTGTTGGTATTGACCACGCCTTTTGAGGTTGGCCCTACAATGCTGACATATCAAAACTGGTATCCATGTGATGT
>JAQFVV010013268.1:0-73622 GCA_028023455.1 Epiperipatus broadwayi
GTTACCATAAGTTTATCTAAGAGCAATCTATGAGTATTTGATATGGGAATTGTGTTGATGTTGAGAGACATTTAAAATGAGTGATGATTATGATGTAATACTGCATTAATAAATTTAATAACAAATGTTTAAAGCTAAAAGTATTTAAAAGACAAGTTAAAATTAGACAAAGATATTTATTTAATTTGAAATATGTGTTAAAAGTGAATAAAAATATTTTAAATTATAAGTATTTAAATTGAGATTAATATTTGATTTTAATCATATCAAATAATTATTTTAAAATCAGTTATAATATCTTATTTATTTAAATAAATATTTATTTTAAAAAAACAATTGTTAAGTTATTTTTAGACGACGGTAAGCGTTTCTTTTATTGTAAAAAGAACAGATGTTTGTTAAATTTACACACACATGCGTGGAAGTTGTCTAATAAAGTTGCATAATTATTTTAAAAAATCATGTTATAAATTTATAAATAATACGTGAGTTATCACGAGATAAAAATAAAGATATTAATGTAAAATATTAAATCTGATTTTTAAAAAATATTACTTTAAAAATATAACGTATTTAAAAAGATTTAGTTTATTTTAAATGATCTTATAAAAGTTAAGATTTAAATCAAGTGAGAAAGAATATTTTAAAAAATGTTTGATAGATTTGAATAAACGATAAAGATTATTTTAAAAAAATGTAATAATATTAAATATTAAATAAGTCATTATTTTATTTTTAATAGTGTGTTGATAAATATGTAAATAAGCAAAGTCTGATTGTTTAAATGTACCAATCAGATGTGGAGTCTCTTCCAGTATAAAAGCTGGATTCAATTGTTGAAGGGCTCTCTGTAATTAAATTTCTAAGTTAATCGTGCTATTGAGAAAATAGCCAAGTAAATTTATAAACGCTCTTAAAAATCAGTTTTAAAAATCATAAGAGTGTTATTGTATATAATTTTATAATTTTTAAATGATAAGTATGCAGTAGGAACTTAATAATTCCCTATTAGTCTTCTCAATATCGAAGCTCAATTTACGTACAAATAATCATGGAAACCTCACATATCGGAGAAATATATCAGAAACTTTATGCTAGAGAAATAACAGACGCTGGATTAGTACATAAAACTACGAGATGGAGAAAAGTAGTATTTTGGACTATAAATAGTTTTAAAAAGTTTAAATTATTATTGTCTATTATAAATAGATATTTAAAAGAAATATGAATACTTCTATAGAAAGAAAGTATTTTTTGCAGATTTTAAAAAAGCAAAATGTATATCTTAAGTAAAGATATAAGAAGTAGTAATTTTAATAAATACTTGCCTTGTTAAGTCTTTGTGCTTAAAAGATTAAATATTGACAATTTGAAAAGGCAAATAGATTATAAAGATGATTATTTAAAATCGTAATATAATAAGAGTATTATATTGTAGTAATCTAAAACGCTGGACATTATAGATGGAGAAATTAATTCTTACCTGAATATGTTATTAAAAAATTCATAAGTAATACGTGGACGTCCAGGCCAAACCAAATTAGGCCAAGTTAAGTTAATGGAAGTAATTAAATGAGAATAATTCAACAATTATAAATTAATTTAGAAATGATAATTTTTGAATAATATTCTATGAAGAACTGGATCCAGACAGAACTTATAAACTATTTTTTTTAATTTTATTTTGTTTTCTAGGGGAACTTATTTTTTGAAAAAAGAACGTTATCATTTTTATATAAACTTTCAAGAAACACGTGATACAACGGAACAGGAAATAGTGTTCTATTGACTTTATACGTAGGATATTTGTTAGAACTTTTATGGTAGAACAAAAGTCATCGCTGGAATCCGTAATATAAATTTTTATTTTATTTATTTAACATAAAATTTAAAATATTATTAAACTATTAAAAAGTAGGTTAGGTACATTTATAAAATAGTAACTTAAAAATAATATAATAATGAATTACATCAATTTATTTTTATAATTAATATAACACGGAATATTCTAATGAATGTTTATGAGTGAAAATGTGAATGATTTTTATTTTATGAAGCTGCAAATTCCGAAGAATGCTGGATAGCAAATTGGGACATTATTATTGTTATGGTAAAAATATTGTATAATGATTTTTAATGAATTTAATATGTTTTTCTTTAGATCAACTGAATATTATGTTGTTGTAGAATGAATGGATAAATATATTATGAAAACACATACATTATATTGACAACAAACTTTATTAAAATATGCATAAGTTTTGATTTATAATATCAACATGATACAACATTACGTAAGAAGCTTAAAAATAATTATATGATTCTTTTATAAATAATTTTGATATTTTATTTATGTTTAGTATTAGAATGATTTTTTATTATTTATCTAAGTAATTATTTTTATTTTTGCAAGTCAGAAAAGGATTTTAAAAGTCTATATTTTTTTTTTATATTTTATTTTATTGGATAAGTTAAGTTACGTTATGGGTAGAAGCCTATATTTTGATTGAAGTTTATTAAGTATAGACGATGTAGTATAGGTAATTTGGATGATGAATATTTTATTTAAAGTTGATGTTTGTTTTCCGGAAATTTTAGATAAATTTAGAATATGTTTTATAGATAGAAATTATTAGAAAGGATTAAAATAACACATTAAGTAAAGCAATGATTTTTACACAGAAAAGAATCATAGAATTTATCTAAGGTAATGCTTTATGAATTTGAAATTGATAAATGATTTAAATAATAGTATTTGAACAGTACAGATATGTAATGCATATTTGATAAACATATAACAGGTATTACATTAAGTAAAGTACAATTACAGTCAATTATTTGTTATACATTACAAAGATACATTAATTTTATAAAGCTATTAAGCAATATTAATAATAAAGTAAATATATGATGATACATTATAAATGGTAATACTTAATTAATGTAACTATTTAATTAGTAGAGCTTCATTGTTTACACATGCTACATAAATAATTTTGACATATATTATTATTTGTAATGGAAGTTTATTAACATTTATTTTAAAAATCTAAGTTTTTTTGAAAACATACTATAATATTATTAGTATAGTATTTGAAGAATGTATAATTGCTTGTTAAGCATATGAATTAGTAACAGTATAAACTTCTTGTATTTGTAATTTCTTATTTTATTTTTTATTTATTTTCTTAAATTCTAAACTGTAAATAGTGTAAATAAGTTTTATTTGAAGTTATTGTAAATAAATTTGTTAATTTGTTTTAAAAGTGTGTCGAGTTTCATTATTTTACCACAGTATTTTGACATCAGATGATTTGAAATAAACATAATATTTGCACAAAATGAATTTGTTATTGTTATTTAAAAAATGAATACAATATTTGCTTACTATCATTTTATAAGAATTGATTGATATGAACATAAATATTACAATGGTCATAAGATGATTATAATACACATTATAAGAATACAGTATTGTTTAATGCCACAGATGATTAAGTATAAGATGTTGATCTATTTTAAAATGAAGATACCATATGAAATAAAAGATATACATATGATTGTTTATTCATTTAATGATTGATGATATCATAGAAATAGATGAGATTTAATTACACTCTAAGATTAGTATTATTTATTATTATTAAAATAAGTTAGGTGTATTTAAGTTTGATATAAAATCCCACATCATACTTATTTACATGAGTTATTATTATTTTAAAACAACTTAGAAGAACCTGAGATTATTTAATTATATTTTAAGTTAAAAGGTTAGTATTTATTTTAGTATTATTAAAGATAATTTGTTTCATTTAAAAGTCATAAGAATGCTATAGATGTAGTAGTAAGATAATAAGGTAGTGGTAGTATTCTTATGCCATTGAGACAGTATCTTAGGAGATATTGACTCAGTGTAAATCTGCTTATTACTTTGTAACTTTACTTCGCAGTCTCATAATTTTAATATATAATTATTTAATTAATATAATCTAGAACTATATTGATTTTGATGATTGATAATAAATTTAATTAAGATATGATAATATAAAAGTATATTAAAGATAGATATGCAAATTTTAATTAAGCATAATAATGTAACTGAGCTAGTTGTATTTTAAACTATTTTACATATCAAGAAGTAAGGGTACAAAGGGTAAGTTGATTTTGGCGCTCAACGTGATTGGCATGATACGTTTATGTAGGATTTAGATGTTCAAACGTTATCGGTTTGATATGTTAAAGTTACAATTTTATCAGCCCGATAGGTGGTCAAGAAAGTTTTTGGCCACAACGTTTTAGGCTAAATATTTAATTAGGGATTAAGATATATAATTTTAGGATTAGTATATGTTAGGAGAATAAAGTGATAAGTATAATTAGTATTTTATAATAATATTTATAATTGATTAGATGTTGATTATAAAATTAAAAAAAAATTAAAATAAAAATTTTATTAGTAGAGTATTATATTTTCATGTGGTATCTGTAATATGATTATTCTTTGAAGTTAAATACTATGTTGATTTTAAGTTAATAAAACAATAAATTATAGAAATGTGGCAAAGAATTATATTATAATGTGATCCATATCAATTCTTGAAATACTTTAAATGGATATTTAATATTATATATTATGTGCAAATTGTCTGTGGGTCATAGGTGTAAAAATAAATGATATGACACAATTTTGTTATTGAAATTTATATAATTATTTAATAGTAAGTAATGTAGAGTTTTGAGGATACTATTGTATGATTAGTTGTAAAAGTGAGTTGAGGGGAGATGGGAAGGTTGATGGGGAATTGTATTTTAAAAAAATATAAAATAATAATTACTGCATATTGTTAGGATTGAATTTTAAAAAAAAATATAAAAATGAATAATTGGGATAAAGATTTAGAAGTTGAAATGTCCAATTTTGTTGTTGAGAATAATAGTTGTGTGGAGAGTAAAGAAATAGAGAAATTAGCAGATTCAGAAATAATATTAGGAAATACTCAAAGTATGGATAATGAAATAGAGGAGGAGGAAGAGATAATTTTTAAGACAGCAGACAGAGAAGTAGTGAAAACTAAGAAAGGAATAGATAACTTTTCAATGTCTGACATTATGAAACATTTTGAGTTAATGAGTCGAAGTATTATTAATTCTATTGAAGAAAAAATGGAAAAAGAGAGTAATAAAATTAGTATTAAGTTTGATGCTATAAAAGAAGATAATGATTCTATTAAGAAAGATATGAAAAATATGAGTATAAATATGGAAAAAATGAAAGAAGATAATAATATTAGATTAGATTCTTTAAAAGAAGATAATAATATTAGATTAGATTCTTTGAAAGAAGATAATGATTCTATTAAGAATGAAATAAAAAATATGAATAAGAAAATGGAAGATAGAATGGATAGCATAGACATAAGATTTGATAAGAATGAAGAAGTAATTGAGTCTTTAAAATTAGAAATACTAAAAGTTGATGATAGAAATCAAGAAAGGCTAGAAAGAGAATTTCATGAGTTTTCAGAAAACACAATCAAAGGTCTAAGAGATCAAATAGCTGAATCTATTGATCAATGTAAAATCAATAATAATAATTTAACCTTTAAAATTGAGGATTATAAATTAAAAGTTAATATTGAAATGGGTGATGTTAAGAACCAAGTTAGTAATATTAATGAAGATCTCAAAGATGTTAAGAGTGCTATAATTCAGACAAAAAGGGACATAAAAAATGAAATAGAACAGGAGTTAGTAGAGAAATTTAAAAGTATAGATGTCAAAAAGGTCGATGAAAATAAATATCGATCGAAAGTTGGAGAAAATATAAAACGTATTCAGAAAGATATAAAGGATCATGCAGGAATGATAGAACAGAGTAATGACAAATATAAAGAAATTTTAGACAAGAATCTAGATGAGTTCAGAAAAGAGCAGAAAGGATATGTGAAACAAGTGCTTGAACAGATGGACCTAGAAGGGAAATTTCAGCAAGTATATGATCAAATAGAAATGAAAAGTATAAGTAATGCCAAGGCAGAAATGTTTACAGGAAAAATAAGTAGTAAAGCATATGTTGACTATGTTGATTCTTCACAAATAAATAATATAGAATTAATTAAGCCAAGTAGCAATAATAATAATCAATCAGACAATACTCTTGTGAAGGAAATTGACAATAGACCAACTAGAGAAGTAATTAGTCATGAGGGTAGTTCAAATAATTCTATGGCCTTAAGGTTTATGAAAGTTAAACCATTTAAAGGGGAATACATGGAAAATCCCTCGGAGTTTCTAAACAATTTGGATGAATTGTTTTCGATATGTTCTTTGTCTGAAAAGGAGAAAGTAGCCGTGTGTAGCAATCATTTATATGGAGTAGCTAAAGATTGGTGGCAATCTCTGTTTGAGAAACCCATGACGTATGGTGATTTCAAATGTTTTATTGTCGGGAGCTTTTGGAACTCCGACAAACAGGATTGCATTCGGTATCAAATTACCCAAGATAAGTACCAAGTTAGCAAAGGCAGCTACACCAGTTTTTTTCCGAAGTCAAGCCGTTCGTTTGAAGACTTTGACTGCTTGTCCATTGTCGGAGGGACAAATTGTCAGAATAGTTAGACACAACTTACCAAAGCATGTGGAACAGTTGTTAATAGCTTGAGGAAGTCTCCGAAATATTAGATGCTCTGGAAGTAGCAGAGTTATCTATTGATAATAAGTTTAGAGTAAATAGGGATAAAAATAATTACCCATTAGCAAGTCTTAGTATCAATACTGGAGTAAAATCTCCTGGAGGCTTTAAGAGAAGTTTTAGTTATAAAAGTAGAGATAGAATGTCTCCCTATTTTAAGAAAACTGTACAGTATAATACAAATAAAGATAGAAGTGAGGATTTGCATAATCAGCCTTCTACAAGTGGTGTGACCACAATTCTGAAGAGACCAGCTAATAAAACTGGTAGTAAAAGTTAAATTAAAAAAAAAGAGAATTAAAGTTTAAATTTAGAGAAGAAGATATCTAATAATTAAGACAAATGATTCTTAAAGAAGATATGTATTTGATAATGTATTATGGCATTATATTATATTAGTATTTTTTTTTTTTTTGTAAAACAAACATAAGATATTTCCATGTTTGCAACTTTCAAAGTAGGAGAGAATGCGTTTATGTTAACCACACCAGATGGGGAAAAGGGAACTTATAATGCAAGGAGCTTAATTCCATTTCCATCTGAGATGTGAGTTATAATTTCAAAGTAATATGAGTAAATATTTTAACGTCATGTTTAAATATAATGCTTGACATAAAGAAATAATTTATTATATAATAAATTAGCATGATGAATAAAGTTTAGCTGAAGAAATTTACAAAATATGTAAATGATAGTTTAAAAGAAATAAGTTTTGTCAGAATGACTAAATAAATGTGGAATTAGCTATTATAGTAGATATTTTAAAGCAAGAAGTTAAATAATAGAGTTAGAGAGTATAAAACTCATATGTTTAAAGTATCTATAAGTAAATCTTATAAAAGATTAATTTGTGTTATGGTAGTGATCATAAAATTGATCAATCTTAAGAGATGAAGTTAATCATTTTAAATGAGAAGTATATAGATCTAATAAATAATAATCTATAAGATTGCTAATGAAACTAGCAATAGGTTATAAATAAAATACATAGAGTAATTTTAAAATATAGTATTAACTATAATAATATGTATTTTTAGTAGCTTATGTAAAGGTGTATTTAAAAGAATTTAAACACTTGATATTTGTAGAAATATTAGAGAAATAAAGGTAACCTAATTAAAAGATAAGGAAGGAGAAGTGAAACTTAATCTATAAAGTAAAAGAAAGTCATTGTAGTTTTATTTAAAAGTGTTTTCTTAGTGAGATTTCAGAATGATATTTTAATGCTTTATAAAACTTTGTGATAGAATGATTTATTATGATGTTTAGATGATAAGAAAGATAAAATTGATAAATATGGATTGAAGATAATAAAGATGGATGTTAAATTTAAAATTTTATCCGAAGGAGGGGAATATGTGCCCTTTTGTATGGGTCACCATTTAAGTTTTGTGCTAATCTAGTAGAAAATTTTAAATTTAAGAAGTATTTTAAAAGTGTGATGTTGATTTTGCTTGTGGTAATGTTACCATAAGTTTATCTAAGGCAATCTATGAGTATTTGATATGGGAATTGTGTTGATATTGAGAGATATTTAAAATGATGATGATTATGATGTAATACTGCATTAATAAATTTAATAACAAATGTTTAAAGCTAAAGTATTTAAAAGACAAGTTAAAATTAGACAAAGATATTTATTTAATTTAAAATATATGTTAAAAGTGAATAAAAATATTTTAAATTATAAGTATTTAAATTGAGATTAATATTTGATTTTGATCATATCAAATAATTATTTTAAAATCTGTTATAATATCTTATTTATTTAAATAAATATTTATTTTAAAAAAACAATTGTTAAGTTATTTTTAGACGACGGCAAGCGTTTCTTTTATTGTAAAAAGAACAGATGTTTGTTAAATTTACACACACATGCGTGGAAGTTGTCTAATAAAGTTGCATAATTATTTTAAAAAATCATGTTATAAATTTATAAATAATACGTGAGTTATCACGAGATAAAAATAAAGATATTAATGTAAAATATTAAATTTGATTTTTAAAAATATTACTTTAAAAATATAACGTATTTAAAAAGATTTAGTTTATTTTAAATGATCTTATAAAAGTTAAGATTTAAATCAAGTGAGAAAGAATATTTTAAAAAATGTTTGATAGATTTGAATAAACGATAAAGATTATTTTAAAAAAATGTAATAATATTAAATATTAAATAAGTCATTATTTTATTTTTAATAGTGTGTTGATAAATATGTAAATAAGCAAAGTCTGATTGTTTAAATGTACCAATCAGATGTGGAGTCTCTTCCAGTATAAAAGCTGGATTCAATTGTTGAAGGGCTCTCTGTAATTAAATTTCTAAGTTAATCGTGCTATTGAGAAAATAGCCAAGTAAATTTATAAACGCTCTTAAAATCAGTTTTAAAAATCATAAGAGTGTTATTGTATATAATTTTATAATTTTTAAATGATAAGTATGCAGTAGGAACTTAATAATTCCCTATTAGTCTTCTCAATATCGAAGCTCAATTTACGTATAAATAATCATGGAAACCTCACATATCGGAGAAATATATCAGAAACTTTATGCTAGAGAAATAACAGACGCTGGATTAGTACATAAAACTACGAGATGGAGAAAAGTAGTATTTTGGACTATAAATAGTTTTAAAAAGTTTAAATTATTATTGTCTATTATAAATAGATATTTAAAAGAAATATGAATACTTCTATAGAAAGAAAGTATTTTTTGCAGATTTTAAAAAAGCAAAATGTATATCTTAAGTAAAGATATAAGAAGTAGTAATTTTAATAAATACTTGCCTTGTTAAGTCTTTGTGCTTAAAAGATTAAATATTGACGATTTGAAAAGGCAAATAGATTATAAAGATGATTATTTAAAATCGTAATATAATAAGAGTATTATATTGTAGTAATCTAAAACGCTGGACGTTATAGATGGAGAAATTAATTCTTACCTGAATATGTTGTTTATAAATGCGCAAGTAATACGTGGACGTCCAGGCCAAACCAAATTAGGCCAAGTTAAGTTAATGGAAGTAATTAAATGAGAATAATTCAACAATTATAAATTAATTTAGAAATGATAATTTTTGAATAATATTCTATGAAGAACTGGATCCAGACAGAACTTATAAACTATTTTTTTTTAATTTTATTTTGTTTTCTTGGGGAACTTATTTTTTGAAAAAAGAACGTTATCATTTTTATATAAACTTTCAAGAAACACGTGATACAACGGAACAGGAAATAGTGTTCTATTGACTTTATACGTAGGATATTTGTTAGAACTTTTATGGTAGAACAAAAGTCATCGCTGGAATCCATAATATAAATTTTTA
Organism: Epiperipatus broadwayi; assembly: GCA_028023455.1. Lineage (NCBI taxonomy): Eukaryota > Metazoa > Onychophora > Udeonychophora > Euonychophora > Peripatidae > Epiperipatus > Epiperipatus broadwayi. Next base: position 10,018 of record JAQFVV010013268.1, read on the forward strand.
TTTTATTTATTTAACATAAAATTTAAAATATTATTAAACTATTAAAAAGTAGGTTAGGTACATTTATAAAATAGTAACTTAAAAATAATATAATAATAAATTACATCAATTTATTTTTATAATTAATATAACACGGAATATTCTAATGAATGTTTATGAGTGAAAATGTGAATGATTTTTATTTTATGAAGCTGCAAATTCCGAAGAATGCTGGATAGCAAATTGGGACATTATTATTGTTATGGTAAAAATATTGTATAATGATTTTTAATGAATTTAATATGTTTTTCTTTAGATCAACTGAATATTATGTTGTTGTAGAATGAATGGATAAATATATTATGAAAACACATACATTATATTGACAACAAACTTTATTAAAATATGCATAAGTTTTGATTTATAATATCAACATGATACAACATTACGTAAGAAGCTTAAAAATAATTATATGATTCTTTTATAAATAATTTTGATATTTTATTTATGTTTAGTATTAGAATGATTTTTTATTATTTATCTAAGTAATTATTTTTATTTTTGCAAGTCAGAAAAGGATTTTAAAAGTCTATATTTTTTTTTATATTTTATTTTATTGGATAAGTTAAGTTACGTTATGGGTAGAAGCCTATATTTTGATTGAAGTTTATTAAGTATAGACGATGTAGTATAGGTAATTTGGATGATGAATATTTTATTTAAAGTTGATGTTTGTTTTCCGGAAATTTTAGATAAATTTAGAATATGTTTTATAGATAGAAATTATTAGAAAGGATTAAAATAACACATTAAGTAAAGCAATGATTTTTACACAGAAAAGAATCATAGAATTTATCTAAGGTAATGCTTTATGAATTTGAAATTGATAAATGATTTAAATAATAGTATTTGAACAGTACAGATATGTAATGCATATTTGATAAACATATAACAGGTATTACATTAAGTAAAGTACAATTACAGTCAATTATTTGTTATACATTACAAAGATACATTAATTTTATAAAGCTATTAAGCAATATTAATAATAAAGTAAATATATGATGATACATTATAAATGGTAATACTTAATTAATGTAACTATTTAATTAGTAGAGCTTCATTGTTTACACATGCTACATAAATAATTTTGACATATATTATTATTTGTAATGGAAGTTTATTAACATTTATTTTTAAAAATCTAAGTTTTTTTGAAAACATACTATAATATTATTAGTATAGTATTTGAAGAATGTATAATTGCTTGTTAAGCATATGAATTAGTAACAGTATAAACTTCTTGTATTTGTAATTTCTTATTTTATTTTATTTATTTTCTTAAATTCTAAACTGTAAATAGTGTAAATAAGTTTTATTTGAAGTTATTGTAAATAAATTTGTTAATTTGTTTTAAAAGTGTGTCGAGTTTCATTATTTTACCACAGTATTTTGACATCAGATGATTTGAAATAAACATAATATTTGCACAAAATGAATTTGTTATTGTTATTTAAAAATGAATACAATATTTGCTTACTATCATTTTATAAGAATTGATTGACATGAACATAAATATTACAATGGTCATAAGATGATTATAATACACATTATAAGAATACAGTATTGTTTAATGCCACAGATGATTAAGTATAAGATGTTGATCTATTTTAAAATGAAGATACCATATGAAATAAAAGATATACATATGATTGTTTATTCATTTAATGATTGATTATATCATAGAAATAGATGAGATTTAATTACACTCTAAGATTAGTATTATTTATTATTATTAAAATAAGTTAGGTGTATTTAAGTTTGATATAAAATCCCACATCATACTTATTTACATGAGTTATTATTATTTTAAAACAACTTAGAAGAACCTGAGATTATTTAATTATATTTTAAGTTAAAGGGTTAGTATTTATTTTAGTATTATTAAAGATAATTTGTTTCATTTAAAAGTCATAAGAATGCTATAGATGTAGTAGTAAGATAATAAGGTAGTGGTAGTATTCTTATGCCATTGAGACAGTATCTTAGGAGATATTGACTCAGTGTAAATCTACTTATTACTTTGTAACTTTACTTCGCAGTCTCATAATTTTAATATATAATTATTTAATTAATATAATCTAGAACTATATTGATTTTGATGATTGATAATAAATTTAATTAAGATATGATAATATAAAAGTATATTAAAGATAGATATGCAAATTTTAATTAAGCATAATAATGTAACTGAGCTAGTTGTATTTTAAACTATTTTACATATCAAGAAGTAAGGGTACAATATATATATATATATATATATAATTGAAATAATATTTTTAATGGTTTGTAAACCGTTAAAAATATTATTTCAATTATAATTACAATATTGTTTTTAATTAACGGACATTATATATATATAATTATTTAAAATGAAATATACCTGGGTCACGTTTTATGCGATAGATAGGTTCCTCAGAAAACACCCCAAATGAAATCACGCAAAAATAGATGTAACTTACATTGAAAAAGGAGGGATGTGGTCTGTGATTTTTCAAAATTCATGTAAAAGCAAAACACCAACGTAAAATTACTTTAAAATTCGCGCAAAAAAAATAATAATAAGGAAATAAAATATGACTAATAAAAAATTTTGAATTTGAAAAAAATTGATACAAGACAAACTTTTTTTAACTATAATATTTAATTTTATTCAAAATAATATATTTTTATGCATAATTTACAGTACAGTAATTTACATTTTTTATACATGTTTTAATTATTATCACTATTTGCGAAAAACATGTTCGTTTGCAAACTGAGGAAATACAACTAGCAGCAACTTCACACTCAAGTTGTGTCAATGGTTTTCTGGTGACAACGTAATTAATCTTTGAGATGATGATTTTATTAATTGTATATGAAACTAACAACTAAAAATTAAATTCTTATTTTTGTCTTTAATTTTTTAATTTTCAATTCCGTTTAAAAATCAAATTTCACATCACATTAATTTCAAGTCACCAAGTAATTTTCAAATTGTTAATTACAATTAAAAATCAGATTTTAATTTTTAATTGTCAAATTTAATTGTGCCCACTGCTATTACTCACCTTTTAAAAATAAACTTATGGACACTAAATGATTAATACTGTAATTGATTACGTTCTTTTTTAAAAAGCAATAGCAGAATGTGATTTAAAATGTAAAATTAACACACACAATGTTTGAACAAATTTACATTATAATCTTGTAAAATTTAATGTGTGTATACATAAAATGTGGAAATCATGATTTTAATTTCATTATTGCATAAAATCTTACTATTATAAAGCACTGAAAATATTGAAATTACTAAGATCAAAGTCGAATTCCAATAATGTGCTATTACTTTCAATATAACATAAGTGCACAAAATTTATTATCTAAAGTAATAGCGCATTATTTTAGTCTGATTTCCGGTGAAACATGAATCGTATAACTTCAAAATCGTGTTAAATAAGTCCACGTAATAAGAGACCCAGGTGTATATTCAATTTATAGACAACTAAATACTTAAAATATATAAATAATAAATTTATTAATATTTAATCGATTTTCATTCAAAAATGAATCTTATCAAGATATAACAATTGAAAAAAATTCATGTGATTTACATATCATCTTAACACATCATCTACAGGTCAAATCTAACAATAAAGATGTTTTTATATTTTCCAAATTTTATTTAATGACCATTTTCCACCTAACTTTACCGACCCTTGTATTAAATTCATACATTTCTCTTTATTTTCATGTATATACAATGTTTCATAAACTTTTCTTTCTTTACAATTTTTACAATATTTGATGACTTCAATTACTTTCTTCACAATTCATAATATGTCCTGTTTCTAAAAAATCGCTAAATGAACCTGATTTAATATCTTTTCTATTTATAGCTCTGTCATGCTCTTTACCTCTTTCTATTTTACTTTTTGCTGACTGACCTATGTATATCATCTTGCATCTTTTACAAATAATTTTATAAACTATTCCTATCCTATCATTCCTTATTTTAGAGTTACTTACTAGTTTTTTTAAAGATTTACTATTTTTCCATCCAATACCTATATTAAGATATATTTTTTCTTTTCTATCATTTAGAATTTCATATACATCCTTAGAATATGGAATAAAAATCCATTTCTTATTTTTCCTTTCATTTTTATTGCTAACTTTTTTATTCCTATTTTTATTTATTAAAATATTTCTTACCATTTTACTATTATATCCATATTCAATGTATTAATCTTGGATTTTCAATTTTTGCTCCATTGCATCTTTATCATTTAATGTAAGCCTATCATTTTTTCTTTTATTTCTATTAGTACCCCCATTTTTGACACCAAGGTTGATAAGATTTTGGATGTATCATTTCTCTAACATTTTTATTTTTTATGTAGTGCTTTATATTAATCATTCCATTTTCATCCTTTTTTATTAATAAATCTAAATATTTTATTCCTCCTTCATTAATAGTAAATTTAATATTAAACTTATTTTTATTAAGCTAATTAAAAGCTTTCATTATGCTTCTTCCATTTCCTACAACTAAGTTATCATCCACATACCTAAAATACTTTATAATTTCTCCATTTTCAATATACTTATCAATTACTTTCTGCTCAATCCAATCAACCATAGTTGATGCCATAATTCCACTTATCGAACAGCCCATTATCCATCCTTTTTCAATACTCCAAAATTCATTATTATATTTTACATATAAAGTCTCATTAATCACGATTAAAACCTCTTCTATTATTTTTATCTATTCTTCTGAAATTATCTTCTCATTTTTGACTTTTCTAACTACAATGTTAATACTTTCTATCCTAGAAACACTCTGTTACATTTTCTCTATATCAAATGATGCTACATTACCATTCTTATTTAATTTAACTGTATTAAAACTTTTTAGTATTTCTTCAGAATTTTTCACACAATAGTTTCCATAACCCATACCATCTGCAAGTTTTCTATATATAAGATTACACATTTCTTTTAATATATAATCATTAAAATCCAATATTAATAGTACAGGCATATTTTCTTTATGAGTTTTTATATTTCCAAATACCATAGGATGTTCAAACGCTGTTGAATATAATAACTTATATTCATTATTATCAATCAACTTAGTTTTTCTCATTCTTTGTAATATTTTTATATATTTATATTTAATTAAAATACTTGGATTCTTTTCTATTTTTACGAAATCTTGTTTAATCAAGTCATTTTTAATTTTATCTTTATAATCTTCTTTATTTAATATTACAAACCTAGATCCTTTATCTTCAATAGTAATAGTTAAATTTTCTTTTTTAACTTTTTCAATAATTTCCCTAATTGTTTGTTTATCTTTCCACTTATTTTTACATACATGTCGAAATTTCTTATTAATTACATTATTAATTTTTGACTGCAAATTAATTTTTTCCATATCTTTAATATTTGCAGCTTCAATACTAACTACTGTCTTTTTATCCGTATCTATATCCTTAAATGGTATATACTTTGGTCCTTTTTCCAACATCCTCATTTGTTTATTTGAAAATTTACTTCTTGAAATATTTATTAATTTATTATAATTACTATCATTTCCATTATAATCAATTACATTTTCTTCATTTTTTCTTATCCCATATATTCTTTTATTTTTATAAAATAACCAATTCCACTTCTTTTGATATTTCAACTTAAGCTTATTCTTTATGAAACCATTATGCTCTTCTAACCATTTTTTTTATAAAATAAAACATGTCCGATGATAAAACTCTTTTTATCGTTTCCTTATTTCTTTTATAAATTTTTATTAAGCTATTAATTTTCAAGTAGTTTTCTTTAAACAAACCATTCCAATATTGTTCTTCGTAATTTATAAATTAATTTATAATTAGAAGTAATTTTCTTACTACAAATTTTTACACTGCACGATCTGGAAAACAATTCTCTTGTTTACATTTATTTAAAAATGTTAACTGGCACTTTAATTCTTCAATTCTTCTACTATTATTCCATAAAGCTTTAAATAAATTAAAAGATAATTTATCTACTGAATTATTAAAAAAATTCAATTTATCTTTATTAGTGTCAAATCTGTTATCCATTTCAATCTTAAATATTATTAACAAATATTCCAATCACGTTCCAATTCTATACAATAATAACTTTTAAACTTCTATATAAATATTTCACAATGATGGCATTACAAAACCATTATGTTGTCTTTCTAATATACTATTCTTTAAAATGAAATATATTCAATTTATAGACAACTAAATACTTAAAATATATAAATAATAAATTTATTAATATCTAAGCGATTTTCCTTCAAAAATTAACCTTATCAAGATATTATAACAATTGAAAAAATTCACATGATTTACATATCATCTTAACACATCATCTACAGGTCAAACTTAACAATAAAGATGTTTTTATATTTTCCAATTTTTATTTAATGACCATTTGCCACCTAACTTTACCGATCCTTGTATTAAATTCATACATTTCTCTTTATTTTTATGTATATACAATGTTTCATAAACTTTTCTTTCTTTATAATTTTTACAATATTTGATGACTTCAATTCCTTCCTGACAATTCATAATATGTCCTGTTTCTAAAAAATGGCAAAATGGACCTGATTTAATATTTTTTCTATTTATAGCTCTGTCATGCTCTTTACCTCTTCCTATTTTACTTTTTGCTGACTGACCTATGTATATCATCTTGCATCTTTTACAAATAATTTTATAAACTATTCCTATCCTATCATTCCTTATTTTAGAATTACTTACTAGTTTTTTTAAAGATCTACTATTTTTCCATCCAATACCTATATTAAGATTTATTTTTTCTTTTCTATCATTTAGAATTTCATAGACATCCTTAGAATATGGAATAGAAATCCATTTCTTATTTTTCCTTTCATTTTTATTGCTAACTTTTTTATTCCTATTTTTATTTATTAAAATATTTCTTACCATTTTACTATTATAACCATATTCAATGTATTCATCTTGGATTTTCAATTTTTGCTCCATTGTATCTTTGTCATTTAATGTAAGCCTATCATTTTTTTCTTTTATTCCTATTAGTACCCCCTTTTTTGACACCAAGGTTGATAAGATTTTGGATGTATCATTCCTCTAACATTTTTATTTTTTATGTAGTGCTTTATATTAATCATTCCATTTTCATCCTTTTTTATTAATAAATCTAAATATTTTATTCCTTCTTCATTATTTTCTATAGTAAATTTAACATTAAACTTATTTTTATTAAGTTAATTAAAAGCTTTCATTATGCTTCTTCCATTTCCTACAACTAAGTTATCATCCACATACCTAAAATACTTTATAATTTCTCCATTTTCAATATACTTATCAATTACTTTCTGCTCAATCCAATCAACCATAGTTGATGCCATAATTTCACTTATAAATAAGAAGGATAAGAATGATAGAATAGGAATAGTTTATAAAATTATTTGTAAAAGATGCAAGATGATATACATAGGTCAGTCAGCAAAAAGTAAAATAGAAAGGGTAAAGAGGGAGACAGAGCTATAAATAGAAAAGATATTAAATCGGGTCCATTTTGCCATTTTTTACACATTATGAATTGTGAAGAAAGTATTGAAGTCATCAAATAGTGTAAAAATTATAAAGAAAGAAAAGTTTATGAAACATTGTATATACATGAAAATGAAGAGAAATGTATGAGTTTAGTACAGAGGTCAGTAAAGTTAGATGGAAAATGGTCATTAAATAAAAATTGGAAAATGTAAAAACATATTTATTGTTAAGTTTGACCTGTAGATGATGTGTTTAGATGATATGTAAATCACGTGATATTTTTTTCAATTGTTATAATATCTTGATAAGGTTCATTTTTTAATGAAAATCGATTAGATATTAAAAAATTTATTATTTATATATTTTAAGTATTTAGTTGTCTTTAAATTGAATATATTTCATTTTAAAGAATAGTATATTAGAAAGACAACATAATGGTTTTGTAATGCCATCATTGTGATATATATATATATATATATATATATATATATATGCTCACTTTCTGTTTAAATTATATATATATATATATATATATATATATAATTTAAACAGAAAGTGAGCATTATTGGAAAGTAAGATATGCATCAATTCAAAGCTAAAGAGAAAAAGGTTATTAAAAAAGAGTAATTTACATAATGCAAATCATTATAATTTTTAAATGTTCAACCGTTTTTATATACTTTATTAAATAAAATTATATACAAATTGCTTTCTTTTAATTTACAAATTTTATTTTATGCGATGGGGAAGGTAGCACTAAATTTATCTTGTTTAAAGGTAGGCACCTCTATCCCACTTAGAGGCACTGGTTTTTATAATGTTTTTCAATATTTTTTATATTAAAAAGTATCTTCTTTGTTAATTAAAATTGTTAAAATTATTCGCCATAACTAAATATGGCTTTTATTATTTAATTAACTGCTATAATTATTCATTTTATTCAATAAATCATTTTTGAAATATCAGTTTTCTAGAATATGCTCAAAAGTAAATATTTTGAAGTATAGTAAAGTCGAAACCTGATCTTACTAAGCTTTGCTTTTAAAATTTGAAAGACAATAAAATATTAATAGAGAAATGTGAATAACTCCATGTGTGTGTATTTAATTTTAAAAAAAATCATATGTATTAATGTTTAATTTAGGTTTAAAATTATATTTCTGGGTTAGAGACAATCTTCTTTAATAAATGATTATTGATAATTAGTACTATATTTATATAGTATGGATGGTGTCAAAAGTGTCAGTGGAATAAGTTTGACATTTGTAAATCAAAATGTAACAATTTACTATTAATAAATCACAGACATATGATATATATAATAAAGAAAAAAAATGTCTAAGCAAGCTTATTCTATTATTATTATTATTATTATTATTATTATTATTATTATTATTATTATTATTATTATTATTATTATTATTATTATTATTATTATTATTATTATTATTATTATTATTATTATTATTATTATTATTATTATTATTATTATTATTATTATTATTATTATTATTATTATTATTATTATTATTATTATTATTATTATTATTATTATTATTATTATTATTATTATTATTATTATTATTATTATTATTATTATTATTATTATTATTATTATTATTATTATTATTATTATTATTATTATTATTATTATATATTTTATAAGAGAAAAAATTCAAATCCTTACCTATGATTGTTGCATCCCCAGCCAGGTTTCAAGCTATGGTTCTCCTTAGTGAAGAGCTAGGACATTAGATTCAAAAATACCAATGTTAACTAAACATTTATCTAATACTTAACTGAAGAGAGCCACAACTTGAAACTGATCTGGAGATGGGGACAATCATAGATAAAGATTTGAATGCTCTCTCTTATATCATTTATCATAAAAAATAATAAAATAAGCTTGTTCAGAAATATTTGCTCCTTATTACATATTGGCAATTTGCAAGCTATATAGGCTATATGGTATATCACTTGGTCTATTACTATTATATATATATATATATATATATAAATAAAAGGTCACAATATATATATATATATATATATATATATATTGTGACCTTTTATTTAGGTCCCTGTATTAAATAATCCAAAATTTTAAATCATAATAATATATCTGGCATGAAAATCTTAATAAGTGGCTTTAAATAAAGACTGTTTTGAATGCACTAGGAAATTGCTTGAGTGGAAATGAGATTTCAAACCCAATTTAGGCTTGAAACTAGGGATAAAACAACAATTTAAAAATATTGTTATTAATTGGGAGAAAGATGTATTGCTATTTTATTATTGTTGAATAGCAATTAAAATAAATAAACAAATTAATTAAATTTATTAAAACTTGTAAAATAAATGGTTATAGTCAATTACTTAAGCACATTTTTTATGTAGTGAATCTAATGCTGTCTTGAATAATTTTGGGTAGTTATTAAAAATGACGCCAGAGGGGGTAATATTAATATTTCACACCCAGATTATTGGTTTAATTGCTCCCACAGTGCATTGGGATAAAGGATATATATTATCTAAACAAAGTTGTAGGGGAGTTGATTAAGAAAAAAGAACTAAACAACTACATACTTCAACTCTGATCTTCTAAAATAAGGAGGAAAAAAAAGCTAAAAATCAGAAAATTTTGGAATCTAATTGAATGGGATTATAATATATAACTATCTAGAAATAATGGAGTAAAAAATATTCAAACCTTGCTATTGTTTTAAACACCTTTTTCATCTATTGATAGTTCTTAGAAGTTATACTGGAAGAGAAATGGAAACCTTGTGCATCATAACTGTCTCCCATAAATATTGCTTCAAACACAGAAAAATTCAAGAAAAAGTAAGATTTTGCTTTTATTTTGCTCATATGTTTAAAATCTTATCTTTAAAAATGATGCACAAATTATTTATAAATAAACTAAAGAGCTGATAATGTTTGTATTTTCGCACCACTAGTAAACATAAAGCAGAACAGATGTTTGTTTGAAAATCGTAATTTCAAAAAAATAATCCAAAATAATTTTAAATAAGGATTTCAGAAGATATTTTAAATAAAATCAAAAGTCATTTTATATCATATAATTTTAATAAAGTTAAAAGATAATTTCAAGTGATTTTATTCTCAATTCTTTATTAAGAAATAAACACTCATCTGCTGATTTTTCCTAGCGCCAAACTTGTGTAATGTTAGAAATGAAAAATTAGAGATTCATTAAAGTGTTGAGGATATCATATTTATAATTGGATAAATTATGTTTAATATTGCTAATCATATAATGTTTTGCTAATAAAAATGGACCAAAATAATTATTTACTTCTATAAAGTTTTCCATGCAATGCGTATAAGTAAGATTTTAAAAATGGTTTAAAATTGCCCAGACTGTTTAAAGATTGTTACATATATATTGCCGCAGGATGAAAGAACAGAATCAATAAATTATTTAAAAAAAAAAAAACAAGGTAAAAATATTAATTGCAATAAAATTATAAAGTAATTTTCAAGAAAAATCATCTGGATTAAAATGTAAGTGAAATGATTTTGGTTATAATCTACTTGGAAATGTTTACATCTTGTCTCATTATGTTAATATCAAATAAATCAATAAATGTCTTTAAAAAGTTTGTTTTGAAGATTATAATAACCTATAAAGTAATTTAAAGTTGTAATTATAAATTTATTAAACGCACATTGATTACATAAGTAATATTTACTGAGGCTATAACCTCGATAATATGCGTGTAAAATGCGATCGCGTAAGCTTGTGGTTAAAACAGCTGTAGAGGTCTCTACTATCGCATTTTACATGCATATTATCGAGGTTATAGCCTCAGTAAATATTAATAACCCATAAAGTTATTCAGGAAAATTATCTAGAGAAAAGTAGATAAACCTATCCTTTTAAGTATGCTACAATTGGAAGTGTGAAACCATTAAATAATTTTTTTTGCCTTTGGAGAAGTATTGAATACTGCCTTGTTATGCATCAAACAGGATAATAAAATATATATGTGTTATTTAGAATGGTTACCCATCATAATATCAGTTCTTATCATTTTAGCTCACCAGAATAAAATAAACTTTGCTAACAGGATAAACTCTGATGGTAGAAAATGTTTATTATTTTTTTATTACTGCTGTGTTAGCTTATAATGCTTATGTCATATGTTATTTGGGGAATTTTGTTTTTAAACATATGTTTTATTGTGGTATGAAATATATTGAGTTAAAGAGAAAAAAAATATGTAAAATATATGTATTTTTATTTTTTTTTAGTTAAGGGAAAACATGATATTATTTATATTGTTTATCTAGAGAAAGTGAGAGAAATATTTACTTCTCTCATATTTTAAAACAGATTTTAATGTATATTATTAAAGAGTGAACATGCAGACATTTTGTCAAAGATATATTAGAATGACCGAATTATTTTCTTATATAAAAAAAACTTTGATATAAGCCTTTTTCATTTTGTGTAGAAATGAACTTCTCCACTTTGAATACAAATGCAGTTTTGATCTTTATTGCTTAAATACATTGTGCTCTCTCTAACAAAAGTATAGTTATTGTAAAATAATTAATGATCATTTGACATATATATATTTTGGTTTGTCTATTGATACATTAATTGTTCTGCATTGTGAAATGGAATATGTATATTTCCACTGTTATTGTTAGTGTTGCTTTACCTTGCTATAATATTGAGAATGATTTGTGACAGTTTTTAGCTGATAGGATGTTCCAATAGAATGACATCCAATAGATTAATATTAATATTGAGCATGGGCTGATGGAGAATCACCTATTGCTAATTCCATGAGAGGAAAGTTTGGTAGAGGCTGAGTAGTAATTAATGCTTGTTAGCATAAATAATCCTAAAAGAAAGGATATCCATGGTCTGAATTCTATTTTTTTCATGATGAGGAAAAGCCCACATGTGTATACCCATAGAGATGTAGTAGAATTAGCCATAGTATTATACAACTGTCATGTTGTTTTATAGAGCCTCCCTTTTTAGTGGTAAATCCCTCATGATAATATAGAGTTAGTTTTTCCACCGTGTATGGTGAAGTATAGTAGTTCAAAATCATATGGCAAAAATAAAATAATGTTAGATTAAGAAACACTAACCTAGCTATAGTGTTGGCCTAATTGAAATAGTGTTTATGATGTTGTATGATCATCATCAGTTATAGACAGACCAAACCAAGATCTATTAATGATTGTGGAATATTTAGATGTAAAAGTAAGAGATGCACATTAGAAGTGTGGATTTATCTTCATCGAATAATGATTTAACAATGGATTGGTAAGATCAATCAAGTATTCAATAATTAAATTGTGGACATAGATAATGCTTTAGTGACCTGTGTGTATTTGACTTTTGATGTCTGTTTTTTTTTAATACACCAAACCTACTCATTTCAAATTTTAATCAGTTATTAATTGCACGGAGTATGATAATTGCCCTTATCATATTCTGATAAAAGAAATGGCTTTCATATAATGCACTACTTTATAACTTTTAAATTTAAAATTTGTGCATACCATAAGGTCTTAAATACACTATTGTTTTTATAATTTAAGTGCTGGTTCAGTTTCAATAAGATTTCATTATCTTATTCTTTAAAATAGACTAAATAGTAATAAATGACACTGAATATCATTGTATAAGCTGGTGGTATTGACTAAGAATATGATCAATGGGATAATAAATATAAACTGGTGGTATTGACTAAGAAAATGGTCAATGGGATATTAAGTATTTTTCCCATCCTGGAGTTTAATTTAATATATTGGTTTTATTTCATGCCATGTCTTTGAATTAAAATTTGTAAATATTGTAAATAAAGTTTGTTGTGTTTAAAAATTTATTTAGTTGCCTGTAGTCTTATTGCTAATTACCACATATATACACTATTATTGTTATTGCTATTGACCTATCAGAAGATTATAAATTGAAATCATCATCGACCAATATAGTACTATTAACTATATTATGCTATATCATAATAATACTTTTGTTAAGCCTTATAATTTATTAGTACATCTAATGCACCATCACACAATAAACAAAATGTTAATAACTTAGAGTACAGATTATTTTAAGTAATATATTAACAGACAAACATAATATTGATGTAAAGTGATTTAATTAAATCCACAGAGCTATCATTCACTGATCTTGATCACATGGTTTATAATTATTTGAGAAAAGGAATTTTATTTATTAAAAAAGTTATTCCTATTTCTTAAATATTAAAGTTAGAAGAGTTATTGAGCTCATAAAGTTTATGTAACTGCTAAATATAGTTCTTAATTTGAGTTTATATTGAGAGCTGTTTTGTGCATTCTATTCGGGTAGTGATAAAATCCCTCTCACTGACCCAAATATATTGTGTATAATGATTTTGAGTGTTTGAACCCTAAGAAGAATTAGTTGTTAAGTTTCAAGGTAGAATTTAAATTTATAATAAATTTTATATCTGGTTAATTAATATAATTGGACTTGAAATAGATTACTTTCACTGTTTTATGAAAGTCAACCAAACTTTAAGATGTAAATTACTTCTTTTGTTGTAAAAAGTATAGCTTGTTTTAACTTCATGATAAATATTCTGGTTGTGTTAAGCTTGAAATTCCTATTTTTATTTAGCTTATCTTTTTACCATTTAATACCATATTAGTTTATAGTTAAGATTTCAGTCTCCATCATTAACATTGTTCTTCAATTTCATCTTGATCTTTCTTTTATTTGTTCATTCTCATCTGACATTAATTCATTATCATAATTGATTAATCATACATTAACTTTTATTCTTTTATCATCTTAACTATTCATTAACTCTTATTCTATCATCATCTTAATCATTCATTATGCTCATACATCTTCGTTCTTTTCTCTTCATTCTTAGACTCATTTCATTCCACTATTTAATTATTACTTCTTTCCATCATCCATTTAGTCATCTACATCATAATTTACTTATCATTTCATTTATAAGTTTAATTTCATAATCATTCCAGAGATATAATTATTCGTTATTTATTAGTTTGCTGAATATCAAATTTAACTCATCACATTTTGTTTGTGTGGATTTTAAAGCTGGTTTGACCAGAAGTTATTATCTTTATTAATTACCTTGTGATCTTCTTCAGATCTATAGTTTCATGCTAGTTTTATTCAATACAGGAATCATTTCGTTAGTTTTAAATTTTGTTTCTTTATGCTTATATTCTTGATAATGAAAGTATGATAGGTTGCATAGGAGAATTTAGTCGCTAAAACGTACGGCATGATTTGTTTATGACCAGTTAGACCAGTGAGAAGATTTGATGACCTGAGTCAAATGATGGGTGCTGGTTAAGCGCAAAATGCATTTTGGGTATCATTTGTGTTTTATTGTATCTTTATTCCTACAATTTCAAAAGAATGGGTGGTTTATATACAAATATTTTGGAAATTGTGACACCAAAATTTTTCTATTAGCAATACTAAAATGGCATAATTTGACCCTATTTTATGCTCTGGAATATTTTCTTCTTCTGTCTAATCTGACTTTGTTTGACTATCAAATAATACTTTAGTTTTTTTTCTTTCGAATGATCATATTTTCTTAATTAATTTTCTCAATAATGTTATATAGTTATTTTTACTGTAACTACATTTCAGTTTCTTGTTTCTGTATTAATCTCAGGTTGAATAATGGTTACCATTGATCACTAGAAAATAATATTAAAAAGCAAAATAATAAATTAACAATATACATTCAATATTTATTTATTTTTATATCTTTTTCAAACATTATTAAAAAACAAAACAATAAATTAACAGTATACATTTAACATTTATTTATATCTTTTTTGAAACAAAATACTACATTTATTTTGCGATCTTTCTTGAGCCAGATTCTTCTGATTGAAGTGAAGCGTTAAATTGACTAGGTTAAGGAACAAATGAAGAAGTAACTTACTGTCACGAAAGGGAAAAATATCAAGTTATATATTGTCTCAAGAAATAATGCATTGTTACCACCCTATCTCGCTCAACTCCAAAAAATAATAGACACATATAACTATTTATAATTATAAGAACTTGAATTCATACTTTCAAACTCACCACAGCTATCCAATCTATCTTATACAACTGCTACACATGATCATATATATGTGAAGAAGATCAATGATCTCCAATAGATGTATTTCCTGCTGAATCAGCACTCATCACTTGATCCAGATCTCCATCTCACACACATATATACAATCACTGCTCACTTAAATTAAGATAGCAAATCTTCAAACTTTAAAGGGAAAGCTTCAATCTTCTCCAGGATGAAATGCTGAAAGCTCTTACTGATGCCAATATTATTATCATACCAATGTTGATATTAAGTCAATCTGATCCTCACACATAAGATCTTAATATGTCTATTTAATTATATAAAGGCTTTGAGCATTTCATCCTTGGATTTTCAATGATATGAATGACTGAAGAATTGAAGAGTGATGATTGTCCATTAAAGTTTGAAGATTTACTATCATAATGTAAACTGAATAGTGATTGTATATATACGTGGGAGATAGTAATCTAGACCAACTAATGAGTGCTAGTTTAGCATGAAATACATATATTGGGGATCATTGATATTTTTCATATGTATGTGGCCACGTGTATCAGTTGTATTGGATAGTTGTGGGGAATTTGAAATTATGACATCAAGTCCTTATAATTACATTAAGTTTAGTAATATATAGGGTATATGAGCCTATATATTACATATATTGATACCGGTATGTATTGATACAGGTATATAATAAGCCTGTATTTCAGTTATTAAGTTTGGTGTAGACAACATATATGTATTTAAATATTAACTATTTATAACTATTTTCTCAATATATTTCAGGTAAGTTTTATTAACAAAAAGTTTAAATTTATTATTTTGACAACTGAGAATTCGTAGAGAAACTGAGCAACAATAAATAAATTTAATAATTCTTAGTTGTTACGATTTATATTTTTTTCTGAAAAATAAAAATTTAATATTTTTAAAAAATTGCAGCATTTGTTTTGTTTTTATATGTCTAAAGATTAATTTCATTTTTTTTTTGTTTTTATCAAAGCCTCTTTCTTTTTAGCTTTGTCGCATCGAAACCATACAATTCCACAGAAGTCAGATCAATCTCTCCTACAAGAATGGGTTCTACAAGAATGGGTTTGAAATACCTATTTCACATTTTAAGTAAGATATACATAACACATGTAATAATTTAACTTCGTATATAAACTTAACTTTATATATATAGATATATTTGAATATTCTATTCCATCACACATATGATCAAATACACGTGTAAAAAACAAATAATTACAAAGATGGATATTTTCTGCAGAACAACAACTCATAAGCTAGCCAGTATTACAATCTTTCACACATGACTTCATTATTTGTCAAGCATTTGAAGAGATCAAATTGTCACCAATTGATTTACAAGTGTCAAACTTTGTAAAGTCGTAACTCTGACATAAACCACTTTATGTAAATTTATTAATGACTATTACTAATCATTTATTAAACTAGAGATTATCTTTAGTCCAAATACACATTTTTAAATGTTAGTTAATAAATAACTTGTATGTAGTACACAGAGATATCAACACCAAGTCTCTATGCCTGTGTTCACAGTTCAATAACTTTTACTACACCATCAAGATAGGGACTGGTTTCTACTTCTTCTGTTTTATATGTCTAAAACCTATTTTGTTTTGATTACTGAAGTCTAAATATTTTATGTCATACTTCAGCCAGTAAAAAAATTGCCAACAAACACAACTATTACATGTAATTTTCCATCAGTTTCTTAATAAAATTATTTATTTACTTATTTCTCTCTAATATATATATATATATATATATATATATATATATATATATATATATATAAATATTAGTTTTAAATGATGATATATATATATATATATATATATATATATCAGCAGATTTACAACTAATTTTAGCTTCTTTAAATTTTTAAATATTTTTTTTTTATATTAAGAGTATTTTCTTTATGTAGTTAAATAAGCTTTTAATATATGTTTTACTTAAAGTAATTTTGAGTTATTCTGCAATACTAATTTTTGATTTTTATTTTATTAACTACTTTTCCATAGAAAGATACATGCCCCCCCCCCCAAAAAAAAAAAACATATTGTGTATTGAAGACTAACTTGGTCTAAATATAAAGTGAGTAGATATCCTGATTTTTTAAAGATTTTTTTTGATTCAATAGATCCCAAGATTTATTTTTGAGAATATTGTAAATAGAATTAAAATATTTAGTTATTGTACATGTATAAATTACAATAAAATATTTTTTAAAAGTCCTTGTCATTCCATCTTTTTTTGTTTAACAATAATATGACAAAAATGTCATGTGAATTTGAACACAAGTATCAAAGTTGAATCCAATATTCAATGAGTATTACTCATAACTGTACTAAGTGACTGTATTCATCACACAACTTTTGAGCCTATTCAGTAGTATGTAGTTTGTAGTACAGAATATCATCAATCATGTTTCACTTTACATATTGTTGAATAATATATAAATTAAATGAAAATAATAATTGGAAATATTTAATTAATAATAAATTTAATATAATAGTCATAAAATATAGAAAGCATGCTAAAATTATATGTATTTCAATAATGAATATACAGACAAATGGAGTTTAATAAAAAAAAAAACACAATGAGTGTTTGATCAAATGCTTGTGATGGTGGTATTTTAGTAGTAGTTATATGTCAGATTATTTCCATCATTTAATTTTAATTGCTAAATGTTTAAAAAGCTTAAACTAAAAAGTGTAGAAATCAGGATTATCCTCATAGATAAGTATATGAAATTTCTATTGACCGTTAACTTTGTCAGAATATTCTAATTGGCTAGAGCATCACTTTAACTTTAAACATCCAGATTCATTTCTTATGTTAGTACTGTCATTATTCAAGACATTGTGTTATATAATAACATTTGATTTGCTTTCAAGCCAAATGTTTATACATGCACACATTAAAGCACATTTATAAAACATTTATTTGATCATAGAGATTTTAGTAAAGATAATTTCTTATCATGGCACATTCACCACCTTAATTATTTATATTCCTATATGTATAAAAGTGAATTTTATTTAAATAATTGTTGAATTTTAACTAAAACATGATTAGTTGGCATTTAAATATAGTCATTTAGTTTATATATTGTTAGGGAATAGAAATTGCAGATAAAAGTATAAGATAATTGTCAAAAAGTCTGAAATTATTCAAATTAAAGTATTTATCCTTATTTGGTTCTTTTATTTATGAAATGTTGTATCTAATTAACAATTCATTTGCATTAATAAACGTATAACTACTTTCTCTAGTTTAGTACCTGTGACTAGAAAGCATGATTTTAGAATATGCAGGTGGCATAATTAGTTATATTTTTTAATAATATATTTGTGTGCTTTAATGAAATCTATACTTGTCTAAAAATCCATTTACATAGAGACACTTTCATTTGTTCTTATATTTTTATGATTTATTTTACTATGTTTTTTTATTTAATAGTTTATTATTAATATCAATATCAGTGATGTAGTATGGTGGTACTAACAGTTGATCAGAACAAGGACAAATAGACAGAAGAAATTAATCAAACAATTCCATGTTGAAATTTTTATGAATAGATTTTAAAAAACAATTTATGGGATTAATACATTGTACAGGCTTAAACCTCATTTATATATGTAATATATGTGGGATTCGAACTCAGACTTTCACACGACCCACTACTCTCAGTACCATCTCATATTGCTGACCCACCCAATCACACTCATGTTGAAAAGATAAATAATCACCAATATATGTATTTCATGCTAAACCAGCATTCATCAGTTGGTCTAGATTACTATTCTCACACATATATACAATCAGTGCTCAGCTTTATATTAAGATAGCCAATCGTCATACTTTAATGGACAGGCTTCAAAGTATTACAACTCACAACTCTTCAGCCTTCCATTTCATTGAAAATCAGATGATGTAATGTTCAAAGCCCTTGTTAGTTCCAAGGTTGTCATCCTACCCATGTTGACCTGTTATTAACTTATTGGCACAAAAAAATAATGAAAATAGTTTTTCAGTATTCAATAAAAATTTTGTGCTATAGAAGAGAATATCTGTAAGAATGACATCAAACAAGTTTTACTTCAAATAAAAGTATTTTTATTATTTTTTAAACATTTATATCAATTTATTTAACAGTTATACATTATTCTACTCGATTCTAGAATATTATATTACTGCATAACACATCAGTTTTAGTTTGTAATCACATAAATATTACAATAGCCATAGTTTTGCATTGATTAAATACTCTTTTTATTTTTAATGAAAACTTATATTTTGAATTATAAGGCAATTGTTTTTTAAATAAACTTTATTAATAGCAAATTATATACAAGGATTAACATATATACAGGGGAAAAATACCTAAACGATTCTGTTCTATGTAGCTGAATGGAAAATTTATATGCTTAATATCATTCTAAAGTAATTTAAACTATGAAGAATATTATTCTGCCAAATTTTGTTCTTAGTACTTTTAGATAAGTATTTTAAAGTATATAAAAATATATAATGCCATTCTTTATTATTGTTTTTAAGAATTTTGTATTTTTGTTGTCAAAAATTACAGAACAGTGAGTGAGAATATCACATGGGTTGGGTCTGACATTATAAATATTTCACTGCAGCTGTATATGGAGAAAAGATTTTAATATTTTTCTCGAGCAATTGTTTAAGCTTAATTATAGTATTGTAAGGATGAGAAGTATCAATAAATGTAAAAAAAGTTGATTATTACAGAAGACACATGTGGCCTCCAGGATTTAATTTAAATTGGTCAATGAAAAATATTTTTATAGCAATAGTATTAAGTAATAAGTTAAGAAAAACTTTAACCATGATGACGAACATATATATTTGGAATCTTGTTAAAGTCTTGGCAATTGAAAGCAATTGTTTTTTTAAATTTAATTTACAATTATCCTTTTTATTTATACATTTATAGATTTGCACATATATACATTTGTGCATATAAGAAAATATTCCAGGGTATACTGTTAGCTGAAATTTCAAATACAAAATATTCAAATCACCATCCCAAACTCTTCTTTTGAGTTATGTGTTTGAAGTTCAGTCTATATTTTTGACAGAGGTCGTTGCTGACAAATATAACATTGTGATAAGAGAATTGTTGAGTGTTATAGTGGCAAGAAATGGGATAAAAGAATAGGTGCATTAACAAAGCATAGAGACTTGAAGAAATGGAGAACTAATATGGAGAGTAAAAAGAATTTAAATATATATAAAAGTAAACAGAATATTGGGTGTGAGTTAATTTATGATAATAGCAAGGAAAGTAGTTTATTGTTTAAATTTCGAACAGGATCTTTAGCAACAAGGGGATATGCACATGAAATAAGGGTGATTTAGTCTGCAAGTTGTGTAAAGTAGGCATAAAAATATTAGGCATGTGCTAATTGAATATATGACTGCAAGCAGAAAAAGTACAAATAATGACGTGGAAGAATAAATATAAACCAAGTGATTATACAGAAAGTGGGTTCTTGTTTTTTGTGCTGGGTTTGAGAAAAGATAAGGGAGATTTCAATATAAAGACCATGGAATTGACAAAAATTATATTGTGGAAATGGGATGGAGCAGGATAGAGAAGAATATGGAAAAACCTTAGGGTGAGGAATATAAAGAGAAGGTAAAGTGGCTAACAGGTTTTTCTGGACATAGTGGCTGAGAGATTTCTGATTCCGAAAAAAAAGTCGCAATGCATCACATCGCATCGCATTTGATAGGGTAGTTTGAATATTTGTACACATGTATAAATTGAGATACACTGAACTTAAGAAAATATTTATATGTAATTAAACTTTAATATTAGAAACAAGAAATTATACTGACAAAATAAGCTAACTAACAATGCAATGTTAAGGGATTAAAATGATTTTTTATATTACATATTTATTCGTATGTGTATGCTTTGAGAATTGTGAAGTTAGAGTAGAAATTTCTTTTTATCATTTAATACATTGTACAGGCTTAAACCTGCATTTATATATGTAATATATTCGGGATTCGAACTCAGACTTTTACAACCCACTACTCTCAGTGCCATCTCATATTGCTGACCCACTGACTTGTATAGTTAAGTTAATTTTTAGTAAAGGGAGGAGCGATGGGAAAAAGGAGTAAAAAATTATATAGCATCAAAATTAAATTTAAAATCATAAATTGTTGGGCAATTTGTAAATATACTAAAATTTATTTAATGTTATACAAATTCAGAAGAAAAACTTGTAATTCTAAAGTCATATTCTTATAACAAAATTATTAAATTATTAATTTAAAATTCGGCTGTTAAAAAGATATTAGTCAACCACTTAAACTGTTAAAGAAAATATTTATAAAAGAATGTTTTTTTTAAAAAAAAGAACAAGTAAAATCTTTGACTTAATAAGAGATGAAAAACCACATTCAATCCAAAAATATTTAAAGAGATGTATGGTTCAGATGCATTATTATTAGCCTTGAATATTATTATAACAGCAGACAAACTTTTGTAAAAATTAGTTAACAGTCAAGAAGAGAGATCCCAATAGTAGAGGAAATAAACTGCCAGTATCAATCAAAAACCCATAAACGAATGTAACTACAAATGTAAAGTATTATTATACAGTCTTTATCCAAAGGATGACTACTAATCAAGATGTTTGAAAATACATGACATGGAAAAAAATAATTTTCTGTTTAGCCTGCATGCTATTCATTCAACAGTATTATGTAAAATGAAGTGAAAAAGATCTCTAAGAATTTTCTGCCTTTATAAAAATACCTGTTTAATGGTGAAACTGATCTATGTGTCTAAGTGAAAGAATGATCATCCAATGAGAATATTGGACCATAGAACTGATCTGAAAACTGACCTATAAAAAGAGTATCCAAGAAGTTTAGAAAAAAAATTGAGAAAAAAAATGATATTATAATTAATATACCTGTGTATTTCATATATATTACTATATTAGCAAACTGTGAAAATTTGTTTGCTTGATAAATATTTGGTGGAAGGCCTAAATCGTTTTTTTAAAAATTCTATAAGAAACTAAGATATAGTATTAATGCATTAAAACTTTTTGTCTATATATTTTTCTAATATATTGACACCTACTATCATCAGTTAATAGACATTTGATTTTGGCAAATAAATGAAATATATCAAAGCAGTAGTTGTAGTCATTTGTAGTAAATCAATTTTAAATATCAAATTATCATGCAGTAAGATTTGATACAAGAAGGCTTATACAGAGGAAATATACAGAAAATGTATATATAAATTCATAGTATTATTTCTGGGAGCTTCCATGTAGTAAAATATAATAGCTAAATAGATGATGTTTCAATAAAATAAGTATTTTTCTCAGAGCTTCTTTCTTAAATTATAAGAATGGGTGTGATGAGATTTAAAATCGTTATTTTTCTCTGTTATTTTCTCCATTCTATTGGTTGCAAATGAGGAGAACATAACAAAGAAAATCAATAATGATTTTAAATCTCACTACACACATTCTTCTGATTTGAGAAAGAAGAAACTCTGAGGAAAGTACTTGTTATTGTACTGAAATATCAGCTATTTAGCTATTAGAAGCAACCAGAAATAATAGTATGAATTCACCATTTATGCAAAAGTAAACAAAGAAAACTAAAAAGTCAATATCTTTGTCATATAAAGCTAAGTAATTAGTTAAATTTACTTACTTTTTTATCGCCAGTAGTAAAAATACTGTACATTCTTATTTAAAAAACATATTTTTTCTAAGTAGGAATAATGCAGTACCATAAAAACAGAATTTGAAAACTGATTAACATTGCTACAAAAATGCTTTCCATGCAAAATTATGGTAAAACAATAAAACTCTAAGTGGCAAACATGGAATGATTAAATTGATTAATGCTGAGGGATGAAACAGCAAAAATTATAATGTGCACTGTAGCTAATAGTCCAACCACATGTAAAAACTTCTCAAGACTTTTCAGATTTGAGTAAAACATTAGTTATTTTATCAGATTTTGTAAATTTCATGACATTTAATTATTTTATGAAATTTACTCAACTATCTAGATTTTGTTACATTTTCCTTTACCCTTGCCAAACTTCCTCCACTCACAACTTTGAAGCCATCCATTTCAGATAAATACAAAAAATGATTATTACTAATCATTTTCGAAACTAGAGATTATCTCTAGCACAAATATAAACTTTAAACCTCTGTTAAAGATTAATATATCTGATTTTTTATTTTAGTTTACACACAGGGAGTTATTAACATTTCTCTTTCCCATGTGTAATATCTTATAGATATAATAAACATCTCAATACTTCCCCATTCTTTTTAAATTCGCCTAAATAAAAATATAATAAAAGACAAATGACCCCCAAGGTGCATTTTGTGCTGAACCAGCACTTACTAGTTGGCCCAGGTCACTATCTCTCATATATATCTTTATTATATGAAAAGTATTTATCTAGAGTAAATTGTTACATTTTGTTTTTAATACAAGTATTATAGCTGGCACTAAATGGTACTATGCTGTGGAAAATGTTCCTACATTAATTTAAATTGTGATCCAGAAAAATAGAATAAAAAATGATTAATGTTGAAATTGAAAAAAAAAAAAAATTTAAATGAGAAAATAGTAAAATAGTAATTTAACTGCAGAATATGACAATTTGGAAATTATTATTAACTACAGAATATGATAGAGCTAAAACAACAATTTGCATTATTTAAAAAAAGTGAAATAGCTAAAAAATGCAACAGATTCATATTGAATAGTAAATGTTGTAACATTATATAGTAAATGGATATTCTTTTGCTAATGTTGATTAGTCAAAGCAAATGGCAGGTGATATTCAATCGGTGATTATTTGGAATAATGCCAAGCAATTAACTGAGACAATTTTTTGCTAAGACTTAATAAAAATGTTGTTCCTGCAAAATAATTTTATTTCAAAGTATCTTCCTCTGAATTTAAGATAAGATGCATATTACACAGCATTATAAGATATGAAGATGCATATTGCATAGCATTATAAAATATGACGACATTGAAGGAAGTGAAAGATAAAACTTTCTGAAGATTAATTCAAGGAATTTAAGAAAAAAAAAATTCCAAGCAAAAACATGTTTTTAAAATCAGAAATTTGTGAATTTTAATTAGAATATGTAAGTTTATGTTTTTATTTTATGACTTTAAAACTTATTTTTTTTTTGTCTTCATTAAAATCTACTTCTACAGGAGATACAACAGTTTATTTTATATGTATTTTGTACCATATTTTTTCCTATTTAAGTTGATTTGGATGATATCTTTGCTATGGGTTTGCAACAGATTATTCCAAAATACATACTCCTAATAAAATATGATATAAAGAATGGCCTTCTGAAAACAAGTAGTTCATTGTATAGACATCACTGTATTTTTATTTTTCAAAAAATATAAAATACGGATTGATTAATGTTGATTTAGTTTATATATATATATATATTGTATCGGTCAAAATAGTATGCTCACTTAACAAGATTCAAATCCTAAGCAAAAGTACCCCGAATCCGATCATGCTCGAGATACACAGGCCTGGAGCAATCCTGAATTCTAACCTGTTTGCCTATTCTTCGAATCTCTGACCCAATGAACAACAATCCTGATGATACAGTAAAATTATTTTAAATCCGTGCCCATAAGCAAAGCGATAGAGCATAAGATCAGACTGATGATGATGATCGAGATTGGAGTAGCCCAGGAATTACATATATTATAGTTATGTTCATTAATGCTAAGTTATTAGCTAAAGAAATAATTCTAAATACTAATTAGAAATAATTCAAAATAAACCAGGATTTACATGAAATTATATATATTTAATAAATATTAAACGAACGCATATGTGTTTTACAAAAGATTAAGGAAACGTATGTATATTTTACAAACCAGTTTCACGCTTAGGACAATATTGTTTATTTATAAGACTTGGGACTTTGTTGTATAAAATCCCTTCTATCACTCATTTAATAAATATAATTTTACAGATACAATTTTATAGTGTTTTATAACTTGTGCGGAATTGATAAACTATTTCAAGAAAACTTTTGCTACGGAGCGTTGTGGATGCCGAAATTAAATATAAAAGATCGTGACAGTTTTAACAGTAACTGATTTAGTTGATAACGGGCAAAATATATGATTTCAATCATGTATTTCTTAGGAGAACCATTATTTATTCGCATTGTTTGGCAAAGACGTCTTTTAGAAATAAGAAAAAAACAATGCGTTTTATTTACGAGATTATATGATATAATAAATAATTTACATTTGTCTACGTCTATGGGAATCGATAACGCTTTTTCAAAGAAAGCATTTTAACTCCATGAACAGAACGTATTTTATGAAATGAATCATTATCTTTAACACATCATTGCGACTTACTGAAGTTAGGTAGACGGTGATTAAATTAAGGACAAGAGTAACGGTACTAGCATACATTAAAGAAATCTGGCCTTCATGGCGATTGTGGATATTTTATCATTTTAAAGCATATTTGAAAAACGAACTTAGATTTGATATGTCCGCGCATTCTGGCGGAGCAATATCGAAAGAGGGTCTGGGTTTGAGAGCCCAGAATCTGGATGCACTGTTTTCTGCAGCACATAATATCATAACCCTCATAAACTTTACGTTCACAGGAAGTAGTGTTCCTAAATACGAACGACTTTAAAAGTAGGATGGGAGCTTTAGACGTTTCCAATGACTAAACAGTCGAGAAATGGAGAAGGTAAAATATCAGAATAAAGTGGATGGTATGCCAGCGACGTTATTGGACATGAATATAATTTTATAACATAATTTTCATATAATATTATTTTAGAACTTGGAAATTGTCTAACCTCTTGCGCAATAATCTGTTTTCAATTCTGAGTCATTTAACAAATCATAATGAATAATAACTTTTATTTATATTACAAAGTTAATAAAATTTATATTTGAATTCGATTCCCATATACGTATTAATTAAAGAATTAGCACTTCAGGCAATGGTAAGAAAAGGTAGAATTTTATATTAGGTGTCGCAATCTTTTATAAAGGCAACTAAACAACAAAATAAAATAAGCATCCACAATAAAATACTTTTAGGTATACAATCAACCTAGCGAACGATTTCTATTCTAAATAAACAAATGAATATAATTTTACTAATGAATTTAATTAAAGTCGCGAGATTGATTGATACCAACATATTAGAGAAAATAATATATATATTAAACAAAATAAGTTGTATACATTTAATTGAGCCGCATAAAGTTATCTAAACCTAAATTAAGCGTGAACGTATATTTAGAATTACATAAGTATTAATAAAGGATTATAGAGAGAGAGTTTACGAGCAAAACTAGCAAAACATCATAAATGGATCTATGAATTAATTTAGCTACAAATTATAAATCATCCGTGAATTTTCATATTAAGGCAGCTCTAAATTACATGATTTTACCTAAGATATCAGCATAGCGGCAGGCAGGCAGGTTGGTTGGCAATTTTACGTCATCTCATATGGCCGGTCAGCTGGAATTTTTACGGCTGGTAGACAGTTCTCCGAGAGAAAAAGAGAGGCGGACGGCTCCACCACTCACGCTTCATCGCGCAGGACTTGCACCGGCTTCTTAAAGTTAAAGTCTTGAAACGCTGACGAAAATCTCAACTCACTGAAAGATAACTAAAAACTGAAAGTCTAAAAACTCGAAGTCAACTTCCTTTGTTCTGTGGTTCCTTTTATAACATTTCAATACCGCCTGTAATCCCTTTAAAAACAACATGTAATTAACAACATGTTTTTATACAGATAAGGCTCGAAATACCATTTTTAGCTATTTTAAATCATTCGACAACAACTGATAAACGATTTGTTGTCGATCTTAATTGCGATTGACAATTTTAATTAAAGGCAACAAGCTGAATTTAAACAAAGATTATTTTAGCATTTCGAGCCTCCCCATTTTCTTTGTTGTCACATTAAATACACACGGATATTGCTTTAATCATAATATATATATACGCATCACTCAAACTACTGTTTTATTTTACTAAATAAAATTTAATTTACTAATCTTTCTAATGATTCGGCATACAGTGTGTGAGTGAATAGCATATATTTATAGCAAGGTCTGAATTGCGGACCCCTAGGAGGTTAGTATAAATGGTGAAACATGAAGCATCGATGATGATTAGACGTCGATTGCTTCAATATATATATATATGTTTAAGTGCAGTGTAGACAATATACTTGTACTTAAATATTATATATAAAATATATATATATGTGTGTGAATGTGATTTTGTTTAAATTATACTATACATGTCATGTTATTAATTATGATTAAAATATTTTTAACTTAAATTTTACATTTAAGTAAGTTCTTTGATTTTTAATATGCAATCTGTTTGCCCATAAAGCCAAAATAAATGGAAGAGGGGGGGGTTGTTTAATCATTAATATTTGCAGTATAAGCTGTAAAATATTGAATTAGACATCAATGTATGTAAATTGAAGAGTTTGAAATCCTTCGTTTAAAACTAACTCACGTGTTAAACTAGATAATCAGATGATTATATAAGAACTCATGAATTATACATGGACTAATTATCACTACATAATTTTTTTTTTTAATTTTTGCATTATGTTGGCAGAATAACAATTGATTTATTATATATATATATATAAATAACTACTTCAATTCTTATTCATTACATAATTATGTATAACAATGCATATACATCTATTGGCTGAATTTATATATTGTGATCTTTGGCTTAGCCAAAGGAAGCTGGAGTTTTGTTGTGAATGTACCATTAACTAAAAAAAAATTTTTTTCTTAGGAGATTTAGTAAACTAAACATATCTGTAAACGACCTTAGTTTATATAATTCTAATTAAATAATAATCAAAATATTTCAGTTAAGAACGTATAATATCGGAATTTAATTCATAGTTTTGATAAAATATTTAAACATAGTTTAAAGCCTATGTTAATCAGTAAATCTAAATGTGGCTAATTATATTGAGGTTGAGATTAGTGATCTAAGTTTAAAAGATTGAGTGCTAAAGTAAGTAGCTAATATTAACTAAATTGGGCAATGTGTTAAAATTTCAGGAAAGATTTATTGTAAGTTTAATAGAGTATTTAATTTAGAATCAGTTCTAAAAATAATCAGTCAATTTATTAGAGAAGATTATTAGGTTTGAAATAGAACGTATCTTAATTTAGCTTAAGTTAGAAACAATCAAATAGGTTATGCTATTTAAAAGAAAGCTTTAAATTCAATAGTTAGAAGAAAATTATTTTTAAGTGTGCTTGTGAGCTTACTTGCAAGAATAAATATAAAATTTTATTTATTAGGAAAAGTATTGAGTTTTATGTATCATGCTTCCTGTTCTTTAAAAACATTTTGTTTGGTTGAAAGTTTTATTCAAATTTAAAGAAATCTTTAAAAATATTCATTCATAAATTGTAATTAATTTAAATCATTTATTTAATATTTATTATTAGTTTTATTTTGCCACTTTTTTTTATTTCATCATATAACTTAAAATTTTGGAAATTCCAATAGTCACAAGATGGTGTGGTTATTTCTGAATAATTAATGTCAGACCACAATTAAAACCCAATCAAATATTGAATCAAAGGAGGAGCAAGTAAGAGAAAATATGTTTCCTGTCCATCAAAGTGATTGAAAGCTGGAGATTATATAAGAACATGCACACACATATTTAGGGGAGTTGTATTTGAGAGACTAATATTGAAAGTGTAATAGAAAGGTGTAAAGTACATAAAGTTGCACACAATCTTAAAGCTTGAAATTAAGTGTAAAATTTTAATATTATTTTAAAAAAGTTAAAATGTCTACCTAATTAATTTTTTTTATCAGATACTCAAGTCTTATTCTGACATCAATCAAGGTATTTGGATCCAATGATAAAGAATTTATCAGCAATACACCAATTAGTGATACATCAGGAACAAATACCGTGCTGCCTAAACTTGAAATATTACAAGTATTACTTTTAAAATATCCCGATTTATCTAAAACTGTTAGTCATTACAAATTGTTTAGATGCTTAGTTTGGAAGAAAAAAAAGGATTTAAAACTTAAAGTTAGCTGTAATTTTTGATCTTATGCTATAACTTAAATAGAAAAGATGCCTCTAAACATTTAAATGTTTATTATCATTTATAACCAAAGAAATTCTTAAAAAGCTAACTGATGATGAAAGAGAAGCTGTTTTATTGAATGAAAATTTTATTAGAATGATAAATAATAGGGATGTGTTGACTGCAAAATAAAAATTTAATGAATAATGTGATTGAAACTAAGTCACGAATTAGTATTCGTAAGTTGAAGGATTATCAATGTGACATTATGTCTATGAGAGTGTTAAAAGATTAATTAACATTATGTTCTATACATAACGGTAGGTAACAATTATTGAATATATCTGAAGTTATAACGTTTTATTTTAATTGCTAGCAAAATAATTAAAGAAGTAATATTGGGAATTAAGATATTATTTACAAAAGTTGTTGAGTATTGCTATAATAAATACGCGAGAACTCTGCACAATTTAAAAGAAATATTACAAACTAACTACAAATAGTGTTGAGAAAACAGCATAAATTAAAAGAATCATTATTAAGTGATAAATAAAGTGATTTGACACATTAAAAACAATTGTATTAATGTAATGTGAAAGAATGTGAACTAATTTGTCATGTATATGTTTAAAAACATTTCATTCATCTTCATGTGCTGATATTTGTTACATATGTGTGTGCAGAAAAGCTGTGGATGCAATTCTTCGGATTGCATGAACTGTGTGCGGAGATTAGTGCAATGCATTGGATTATTTGATATTGGACTATCAACTTTGCTGATTAAAAACTTGAGTATCATTTTTTTTATTTATTTCATTTTAATATTGGAAAAAAAATGATAATAATGATATATTAATTTGGTAAAACCTATGCTTAAATTAGGTTATATTTTATAATTTATTATGATTACATATGCCTTTCTATTAGTATTATTATTATATGCAATCTAATATTGATACCATTTAGAATATTAGTAATTTTATATTTATGAGTTATGGTTTAAGGAATTTCAGTAAAAAGTTCACATATTATTTTTACTATTAAATTTAGTGTTAACAATATTGTGCTATATTAATAATTTGGTACCAAGATTTAAAAAAAATATTGTTATCTCCAGATTTATAAGCGGTATACTTATAAAATGTCATAAGTTTTGTGATAATGATGTATGTTACTTGTATTATTAATTATTTAAGGCTATATATTTATTCAGTCATATTTGACCATTATTGTTATTTGTCATATTATATTCAGCACGAGGAGAGATCGAGCATAGCTCTCTCATTATTGTTAATATTAAATAATTTAGCTAGTATTAGGAGATTGAGGGTCACTCTCTCTATAGTTGATATT
The DNA here is from genome assembly GCA_028023455.1 of Epiperipatus broadwayi. Taxonomy (NCBI): domain Eukaryota; kingdom Metazoa; phylum Onychophora; class Udeonychophora; order Euonychophora; family Peripatidae; genus Epiperipatus; species Epiperipatus broadwayi. Next base: position 41,305 of record JAQFVV010013268.1, read on the forward strand.
TTCCTTCAGAAATTTTTTTTTATATTTATAATGGTAATGATAAGTAATTCATTCCTGTGTTACATATGTATAGAGACCAAGTCCTAATATATTTTATTGCCCTTACATAGTAGGAGTACCCTCCGGTTTCGTGCCACTCCATGTTCATTACTTTTGTAGTTTTTCTTCTTGGAAATATATTCGTTGTAATATTTTTACCACAGTGTATGGTGTTGTTAATTTCTGATGTTGGTCATTGATGAGTTTTGTATTTGAAGTTTGTCACCCATTTCATAAACACTTTTTATTTCCTAAATGTAGGTTTAATGTTTGATGTATAAGTATTTTGCTTAGCATTGCTAGAGATCATTAATAAAACAGATAATTATTTATTTTAAATTATTATTATCAGACTAAATAAGCAGTAAGCATAATATTCACCAGCCTACTGGAAGCAAATCACTGCTGAAATAGTAAAATCAAATATTGTTTATTTTATTCATTGTTGTGACATTTATAGCTTCGAGTATATATGGATCTACAAATGTGATCTCTGAAATGATTTAAGGCTTTATTATAGTTTGAAAATTAAAACCTTGAAGTGAATAAACGAGATGTAGTTAATCAGTAATGATAAAAAACATAACATCTAATAAATAATAATTAGTAAGATTTTATCATTAAAATTTTATGAAATAAATAACGTAAATAGTAAAGCTAGAGTTATGAATTAATAGCATTGTAGTAGAAATATATAACTGGTTTTCAAATTTACTGAGAATTTTATTAGGTTATATTAACTAAGACTTCACCTAACAATTATTTGTAATTTTAATGAAATAGGTATTTGGTTTCAAAGATAATTTCTACAATAATTTAAATTATTTAAATATTATGATCATGTAAGACTATATAGTACGTTATGCATATATAATTCATTGATGTAAGGTTTTAATGTAAGGAAAGTTGAAATTGTATTCTCCATAAGCGATTGCTGAAACTTATTGTAAATATAATATTTTTTTAAACTCTGTTAAAGGACTTTTATGATATGTTATATTAAATCTGTTCTTTGTTGATAAATGTTGTTTTGCTATTTAAATTTGGTGTAATATCTTAAATGTTCTTAGTACTCATTAAATACAGAATTCTAAATACTGTATATAATTTTATGATGCAAATATTTTCAATGTTCATCCAGTCACAGACATGTAATCAAATGTTTAACTATTAAACTAATAGTTATTGGCAAATACAAAAATTGTATACAAATAAATTTTAATAAATTGCTTTATCGATCACTATAAATGCAAGTACAAATTTATTGGAAAAAATTGCATTAAAATTAGTTATTTCCGTTTTGATAAATTTATTCGTTATTGATGAATATATTGAGTGAACATAAAATCCCTTTCCCCACTCATGGTATTAGAATGTTGTTCTAATCAATGATAATAATATTCAAATTTTCGAGTTTGATGAACTTTTGTATTAGTTAAACTATTTATTAAATTACTATTAGATTATTATTTAATAAAAAGTAGACATTAGCTTGTAAATAAAGTGTGTGTCTGCTCAAGTTATCATTTATTTATCGACAACGGATTAATAAAAGTACTATTGAAATGCCTTCTTTATAAAAACCATGAGATCATAATATTACAATTTTAAAATAAGTACTCATATATTTATTACCAAGAAATATAATGTGGCATGATGAATTAATAAGATTTATAAAACTATAAATATAGATCTGATCATGACAATATGATGGGAAAATATGATAGGTAATAGTCAGAAAGCATTGAAACTTTAAAGTATTGCTATTCTTAGACAAATTTAATCTTCATACAAATATTAATGTTTGGAACTTGGAAAATGGAAAAGATGCGATTAACAAAGATCAGGAAGTAAAGTGTACTAGATTGTATATTAAAGCAAACAGTTTATTAAACAAGCCATGGATTACAAAGAAAAAAATAATGTAGTTTTTATTAAAAAAAATGTTCTTATGAGAATTATCAAAGAAGTAATAAAATGTATGGCAATTTATTTTTAAGGACACTATTAAACATGGCAATAAAGCAAGTCTAAATACAAACAACTCAAACAAGTGAAAAATACATTGAAAAGTGTATATTCAGGCACAGGTAGAAATTGATATGTCTTGCGGGTAAAACATCCTCTAGAAATAGTGATGGCAATATAAATAAAGAAAAATTTAAACAATATGAATGTTGAAACCGAAATTAAATACGAGAATGAATAATAGGTATTGCGAATTAAATGATATTTTTATTATATTTCATAAACTGTCCAGAAGAACTATAATTAAGAAGTCATTTGATGGAATTCATAGGAATGAAAAAAATTTTTCTTGTTATTTGACAGTGAACTTTAGTTTTATTAATAAAACAGGATAAGGGGAAAATCATATATTACTAATATAGCTTGTACTTTGGAAATAATATCAAAAGTCAATTTAAGATGTGGGATGAAATTGATGATGAACGAGAATAAAAGTAAAAAAAAATCATTAAAGGTTAATCAGAAAAGTGTATGGTTGGCAGAAACTATGGATGGAGTGCACTGAAAAGATAGAAAAATCAAAATTAAAAAATATAAAGATTTTTTAACAATTATATATATATCCTCTTAATCAATGGATAAATAAATTGAAATAATAGACAACTCATTGATATAGAACTTAATTTAATATCAATCGATTTTCATTCTAATATGAATGTTCTCAAGATGCCATTTTTAAAATTTATCATGTGACAATAAATGTTCTACAGCTTTATATACCCTCTAGTGGTCATCGCTAGAAATAAACTTATGAAAAATTTTTTTTTACAAATATATATATATATATATTTCAATTATATATGCTCGTATTCATCTCTCACTATCTTACAACTACTATCTATAATGAACAAACAATTAATTCATGCCTTATATTATTAATACTATATATATATATATTGCATCTTTCAATTATTTACCAATGAATATATATATATTATTGACCATATTAATACATTTACCTATGACTTCTTGCATATATAATGTTTCATAATATTTTCATCCTTTAACATTTTTACTATATTTTATTATCTTTATATTTTTCTTACAATTTATTATATGTCCTTTTTCTAAATAATGATTATGTGACCAGACTTAGTATCTTTCTTTTTTATTGCTCTACTATGCTTTTTATTTTTTTAAGTCCACTTTTCCCTGATTTTTTTATGATTTATCGTTTTATTAATAATTTACAATTTTTTGACAACATTATGGTGGTATTATTTACTGAAAAATGACTATAGGAAATGATATATTTGCATTAAAAACCTAAAGCTAAACTACTCAGTAAAATAATCAAAAGTATACAAAATTTACAACTCAACCAGACTATCCAAAAAAAATAGAAACTCTAAAACACAACTAATGATTTCACTGTTACATGCATTGAATGTGTCTTATGGTTTATATTTTTCACTAGTTTGTTTGAGATGTGAATTTAGGGTAAATTTGATTATATAATGTACCAGTACACAGCATTGAATGGGATGGAACAATATCAACAAGTACAAACATTTAATATACAATTATTACCATGGAAGAGTTTACACTTATGTTACAACCATCATTACATGGAATTAGCCATGTAGCTATGGCAATTTCAACTAAGAATATAAAACTCCTCCAGATGGAGTATCTGTCAGCTATGGCTAGCTTGTGGCATTTATCAGTTTAAGCCAACAGATTCCCCAAATGGGACATACTGCATCATACTCATATTAACATTTCCATGCAGTTCAAACTTGTGACTGCACAAATATAATTGATATACTAATTTAAATCTAAGATATATCTTATTAAATTGACCCCAAAACTCCTATATTATAAAGAAAAATATCCATGATCATCATCAAAATCTAGGTAATTGTTTGCTCATTCATCAATAATTTAAACAAATAAGTTTAAGGTATAAGTGATTAAATCCTTCTGCAGAAACATGATGAAAATGTATTATATACCTCACACTCTATATGTCATACTCAATAATCAAATAACTCATACAATTTACATATTTATATCTCATTTCAATTATGGGTGAGGAAACTATTTCTATAAATCTCTATAATCACTTAATAACATTATGACAATCAAATTCTTAATACTCATATAAACACTTTATACAATCATCATTGATGATGATGAATAAATTATAACCCACTAACATAATTCATATCTCTCAATTGGAATACTTAGATCGCTATTAATCATGAAGTTAAATCAAAACAATAATGATGACAACCAACCACCCCCTTATGATGATCAGATGATCAGGTATATGTGGTGTGAATTAAATAAATAATAAAACTAATAGTAGTAGTAGTAGTAGTAGTAGTAGTAGTAGTAGTAGTAGTAGTAGTAGTAGTAGTAGTAGTAGTAGTAGTAGTAGTAGTAGTAGTAGTAGTAGTAGTAGTAGTAGTAGTAGTAGTAATAATAATAATAATAATAATAATAATAATAATAATAATAATAATAATAATAATAATAATAATAATAATAATAATAATAATAATAATAATAATAATAATAATAATAATAATAATAATAATAATAATAATAATAATAATAATAATAATAATAATAATAATAATAATAATAATAATAATAATAATAATAATAATAATAATAATAATAATAATAATAATAATAATAATAATAATAATAATAATAATAATAATAATAATAATAATAATAAAGCAAGAATATTATATAACCCGGTTTATTAAGATTTCTTTCTTTTCAATAAAATAAATTTCTGATCATCCAATTGACTTCGATTGTTATATTAATCAAAATAATACATCAATAAAAATACTATATGTCTAACCAAATAAGAGAATTAAATACATATGCTCCCATCCATTTAAGCTAAGCTCCTATAAAATGAAATATTCCAATACCAAAAAAAACATTCCATTTAATACTTTTTTAATATTTTCTCCCAGCTTTACTATATATGTTACAAATGCAATATAAAAATCATTTACACAGTGTGTGTGTGTTCACTTTCATACATGTGAATCCATGCTCTATTAATTTGCTCACTTAAGGTAAAAAAATCTATTAAGCATTAAGATTTTAGTATAACCTATTCTAACATATCCTAATTGATGTATGTCTGCAGAAGCAGTCATACACACGTGATGTGTTGATATATATATATATATATATATATATATATATCATGTTAAAATATTTTCCCTTTCATATTATTAAATTACAAATAAATCATACATAAAAAGAATTATTTAAATCTTGAGCAAAGAAACATTTATATCAAATTTAAATATACAAAATAAATAAAAAAAAACATTATAAAATATATACTGACATTGCTCAAGTACTGTTGGTTATCCTATTAATGGCTAGGTAACACAATCAATGACAATAATAAATGAAAGACATATTAAATTATCATAAAAATAATATTCAAAGATAATAAAAATTAAGTATAATAACTTCAAAATGTATTTGTGATGTTGTTATGAATAATGATAATTTTTAAAAAGCAAACTTGTAATGTTTATGTATTAAAAAAATGATGTTTGACCCATAGAAGAAGATTCAAATGACTATTTGAAATAAGTAAAAAAAAATCATTAATACATTTTTAAAGTTACCGATTCAATTTTCACTTCTTGAGAATGTCCAAGCTGAGACAAAAGACTGCTCTCTTGTCTACATTTTCAGGCTGATTTCTGGCACTTCACTTTTTTCCCTCACTTTATAAATTTCAGGCTTATTTCTGGCACTCCTAATAAAAATAAAAGAAAACTTAAAAAAAATTGCTTAGTAGATTAATTGAGGCTTGATGTGTGGATTATATACATCTTTCTTTTCTTCTTTCTTATTTTCCCTCTTTTTAAAGATGATAATTCTTTAATAATCCATAGGATGAAAAAGAAGTCTTTGAGATAAAATGTGTTTTTGGTGTGGTTAACTAGAAATGTGGTCATTCTCTGGGTCTTATATATATATATATATATATATATATATGGATGCAGACAAAATGTTTAACACATGGCAGTTTGGATCTTGGGACAAAATAATGCAATTTAACAGTGCATTATCTCTTTTTAACTCCTAAGAACAGATACAAATAATGAATCAATTTTTCTTTAAAGCAACAATGTATATATTCTTATAACACCATTTTACTTTTAGTTTTTTGGTGATAGAATCTTTATCAATCCTGATGGAGATTTATTGATTTCTTCTGCTAAGTTTCTTTCTTTTCTGAAACTCTTTTCATATATATATATATATATATATATATATATATATATATATATATATATATATATATATATATATATATATATATATATATATATATATAGTTTTCTCTTGAATAACTTATATTAGCACATCTCTGGTCATAGTAAATAAAATAATACATCAACATTTTGCACTTAAAATCTATCCTTTCTTCCAATGGCACATTAAACTTTTTCTTCTCTGATTTCCTTTTCTCTCAAGCTTTCAAACTTATAATAGTGAGCTCAAATTTGGTTATTTTATATAAAGCAATATTTTAACATTTGTTCGTTAAAAAATTAATAAATCATTTTGCTCTCATTTCTTCCATCACAGCATAGAATTTGAAAAAAAAATAATACTGAGCCTTTTTGTCTTTAACCCAGCTATTTTTATATCATAATTTTCATAATTTATCTGAAGCTGTGTAAATATGATATGTTAAAGTTCCTTCATTAATCAGCCCAAGGTCTTTTTAAATAAATCGCTATGATCTTAAAACAAAAAAAAACTTGAAACTGACAAACTTTACTTGTGTCAAGTAATAAAAACAATTAATCACTCTTTCTATGTCAAAGATCACTCTTATCTTGACAATTTTTATTGACAATTTTTACAGATCAAAATTCAGACAACAAAAGAAAAAATCAGAATATATTTGTAGGTAAAACAGCAAATGTCATTATCATTGATTTACACATTTACATCCTTACTTCAGACAACACATGTGCTATGCAGGCTGTTTATTTGATGACCTTAGATTTGACAACTCAACAATCTATTTTAGTCTGTTTTAATTGAAAAATAAATTATATAATGGAATTACTATATTATTTAGTAAAATACAAGAGTCTCTAACAATTAACCGTTTCTTATAATATTTATCTTCATTCACTTTTCATTTTTTTTTACTATTACTTAATAAGAAAACACACACACACACACATATATATATATATATATATATATAACACAAATAAGGACAATTTTTTTCTTTCTTGATTTAATAATATATATGTGAGAAATGGACTCTATCCCTATATAAATATATGTATAGTTTCAATGATATGGATGGCTGAAGAGTCAGAGATTGGATAAGATTGAAGCTTGATCATCAAAGTTTGAAGATAAGTTATCCTAATATAAACTAAGCCATGATTGTATATATGTGTGGGAGATGGTGATCTGGACCAACTAATGAGTACTAGTTCAGCGATGGAATATATATTGGAGATCATTTATCTTTTTTACGTGTATGTGGTCATGTGTATTGATTATATAAGATGGATCGGGTAGCTGTAGAGAATTTGAAAGTCTGAGTTCAAGTCCCTTATATATATATATATATATATATATATATATATATATATATATATATATATATAGAAAAATAATATATATATATATATATATATAATTTTTCTTTTGTAAACCACTTCACATAATTAGCTAAACACAAAACATTATTTGATATAAATTGAGGCACAATGCTTGTACAAGTTTTATTGGTTTTTATATTTTTTGAATAATTCCAATATATTAGTAATTGTGAATTCATCTTACTGCACTTATCAATTAAGGGCTTGTTTAAGCTATTGGTATGCTCTCTGTATTAGGATAAATTACATTATAAGATGGGAAATAAACATTAACAATTTTCTACCAACACTCATTAAGTAAGATCTTTTTGACTGGAAATCCAATATACATTTATGTAAAACAAAACAACACTCTCCATATAGTAGTGATCATGTGATGTTTAGTGGTTTAAATACATTTATGTATAATAATGCCATCATTGAGTATGTTGTAAATTATTTTAAAACAATCGTGATAAAATCAGCATTATGAGATAGGAGGTCAACACTTCATAGTACATTTTTAAGTTTAATGGATGACAACAAAAAAACATGGCGATTATTATTAATACTTCAAATATTAGTGTTCAGAAAATATTGAAAAGAAATAACTTATTTTGATTTTTGACACATTAAAACGTTTTTCGTTTCTTAGAATTAGTAGAACAGATAATAGACATGTATAGTATATCTTTAGATAAACATTATTTTCTAATGATGATCATTTGATTAGATACAAAACTTAAAAACTTAAAAAAAAATTTTCCAATTATTTGCAAAAAAATAGTTAGTAATGACTGAATGTTATGCTTTCCATAAAAAAAAGTTATATTTATATTACAAAAGGTGGGTGTAAGAAACAAGATGATCTTATAAGGAAAATATTATAAGAATTAGCATAATTTTAAATTTCCAATTTTGTATTATTAAAAACAACAATAGTATTTGAAAAATGAAAAAAAAAACTTTTTTTTTAATATATAAGTTTCAATGTGTTAGCTTTTTGGATCGCATGCTATTTCATCTAAAAAAACCATTAGTAATAATCTAAATTTAATTATATTTGTAACTTGATATTTTAATAACGTGAAGAAAGACTTTTAAAAAGAAGATACATTTTACACTGAACTAGTGTTTTTCAGGACTAAATTACAATTCTTCATATAACTTCATTATCCATGCACAATATTATCTTAACTTTAATCCAAATTTTCTGTATTCAAAGTTCTTTGAAGATAATTTATAATGATCTCACTAAATATTTTATAGATTAAAATGGTAATAAGTTTGATTAAACTTCGACAGACATTCCTCCTATTGTTGATAATAATGGTTGAAAATGTGACAATGAAACAAAACTAGTTTTACTACTCAGACATTCAAGACTTGTAAATATTTTTGGATTTTTTGGGGGGGTGAGTGAATTGTCTTTCAATCTAAATGATCCACTTTCTAGCACTACAGCTTCTTTTTATTTTGCCTTATTGTTTATGTCTTCTGCGTAGTATACTGGAAGTTACCAAGGAAATCAAATAATATTTGTGCTATTACTATAACTGTAATTATATATAACGAAGATTCTAACATTTTTGCAGCCCAGTATAATAAAGCATCAATAAACATAAATAAAACAAATTGAATTATGACAATATATTAGATATATCAATGATGATTATGATACATATTAGGCTATTTGTGTAGGCATACTAGCTGTCAAATTATATTTTCATTATGCTTCGTTTATTATAATTGAAATACAGGCTTGTTATATATCTGTATCAATATATGTAATGTATAGGGTATATGAGCACAAACTTTCACACGACTCACCACTCTCCACCTCATCTCATAACACTGATACACTTTAACATATATATGTAGAAAAGATAAATAATCACCAATATACGTATTTCATGCTAAACCAAAAATTATCAGTTGGTCCAGATTATTTGTCTCTACACATATATCCAACAAGTGCCCAGGTATATATTAAAATAGCCATTATTCATACTTTAATGGACAGGCTTCAATCCACACTACACCACAACCCTTCAACCGTCCATCCAATTTATAATCTGATAATGGAACCTCAAGTGATGATGAAACGCTCAAAGGCCACCCTGAGGCTGAGATTCTCATCACACCCATGTTGACCTTAAGTCAATCTGACCCCTCTTGTACAGGACACAATCCATTTAATACATATACGAGGAATAGGTAGACATCTCTACTACGTAATAAATGAAATACAGGCTTATTATATACCTATATTAATATATGTAATATATAGAGTATATGAGCACAAACTTTTACACGATGCACCACTCTCCACTCCATCTCATAACACTGATATACTTAAACACATATATGTCGAAAAGATAAATAATCAACCATATAGGTATTTCATGCTAAAACAGCAATCATCAGTTGGTCCAGATTATCATCTCTACACATATATCCAATAAGTGCTCAGATATACATTACTATTATTCTGAATTTGATTAAACAATATTAAAGAAAACACTAATCTAATAAGCGTTTCTTTTTGGCCAGTTTGTAATAATCTCATTAACTATTTTATTTACAAATTATTAAAAGGAAAAAAAAAGTGATATCGAAGAACCTTTATAATATTCAGCCGTAACGAGTCTTTCATTTCTAGACTGTCTTTCAGCATTAACTTTAAAAAGATTGTGGGATTTTAAAATCACTTTCCTATTCTTTAATTACTCGCGCGCAAAAAATTCTAATTCCAATCTATCCTCTTTTTTCTTGCTTTTTTGCCTTTTTATATTTGCTTTTTTTTTGTTTATTTTGTTCTAGAAATAGAATGAGTGTACTCGTTTAAGAATAGCTGCTAACGGTAATAAAAAATAATAAAACGCAAAGCAATAAGGAGGCAAAAGCTTAAAAGTTTCTCCAGAAAGAAATATTTCTTCAGAAAAGGTTAAAAAAACAGCATCTCTAGAAGTCAAGTAAAAAACTACTAGATTAGCGTGCGATATATCAATTCCATGAAACTGGTTTAGAAAAGAAAAAATCACTTGAAATTTTTAATCGTTTCTGAAAATTAATCTGAATAAATAAATTAACAAAATCAGCAAAATGAAACTAAAAAAAATATAGAACAAATCAAGATACTTAGCTGCCCGAAATTTTGAGTAAGTAACAATTTATTCTTCCGCCGGGGCACAAACTCAATCATGCATTACATACAAAGATTAATTAATAGATGATGAAATAATAATAATTTGAATACTGACTTATTTAATTGTGTCATTATGTTAATAGTAAAATTTGGACCATATTAATTTTATGGAAAATATTAATTTTTTAACGTTTATAAAAGTCTTATTAGAAAATGATCAATATATATATATTAAAATTTCTTTTTTATTAGCTACATAAATTTATTACTAATTGAAATTCAAGTTTAGTATATACCTGTATCAATATATGTAATATATAGGGTATATGAGCACATACTTTCACACATGACCCATCACTCTTCTCTATCTCACAACGCTGATACATTTGAACACAAATATGTCGAAAAGATCAATAATCACCAATATACGTATTTCATGGTAAACCAGCAATCATCAGTTTGTATGTGTGAAGATGATTCTGATGGTTGCTGATTTAGCATGAAATATATATATATATATATATTGGTGATTATTTATCTTTTCGACATATATGTGTTTTAAGTGTATCAGTGTTATGAGATAGAGTGGAGAGTGGTGGGTCATATGAAAGTCTGTGCTCATATATCCTATATATTATAAATTTATTAAGTAATACGTTGTTGTATAAAAATAATCTATTGCTTTATTTCTCGAGAATTCATAAAATGTTCGAGCACCGGAAATGGCAGAATTGAACCGCGATGCAAGAAACTTAAACTTCAAAGTCTAATACTCTACTATTTGGGTGGTTTATAAATGTATGCTCACAAGTTATATAAATTTACATGTTTGAATATATATATATATATAAACATTAGAAACTAGACAACACTCAGCCAATCCCAATACAGATAACAATCAACAAACCGATGTCAAGGCAACCTCCATTTTAACAACAACGTTCGAATCCCACCTTTATTTATGGCCCCATATATTTATATAAACACTAAAGATTGCAACTTGGCCACAGACATTAAAATTATTAATGCAAAGAAGTTTAAATGCACCTCTAGAACCTGTTCTGAATGCAGACTAATAAACTGTCAATTATAACATTATAAATTTCAATTATAACTTTCAAATTGCACCCAAAGTATTACATAAATAATAAGTGTAATAGTGCTGAAGGTTAAATGGGTTTATAAGTAATCATTAGAAACTAGGCAACACTTAGACAATCCCAATATAAATAACAATCAACAATTTCAACCTCCTTTTTAACAATAAAGATGGAATTCCATCTTTATTTATGGTCCCATATATATTTATGAATATTTGCACATTTTAAAATATAGATTAACAGTTTATTACAAAGTATTATTGAATATTAATACAATACTGGCAAAGATTTGAAGTACTAATGCTGTAACAGCACATGCTTTTTTTCCATAAGTCAAATGCTTTGACTGGGAAGCGAACCCAGGCCAGCTGCTTGGGAGGCAGCTTTGCTAACCACTAGGTCATCAACGCTTGACAAACAGCATATGTTTAAACAAATATGTGTAAAATAGACAAATACACCTTTGTTCAAAGGGTTGTGGGACATAAATTTTGTTTATAACTTATGATTTGCGATAATTAATCACTGCATTAATATTCATATTTAAACCCCAAGATTTGGTGACTTAATCTTATAAATAAATAAATATATGTATAAATAAACTATTTTCAAGCTTTGTTAATAGCAAATTGTTTCTCCTACTTCGGTTCTGATGTAAACTATTTTATCAATTTTCATACACTATGTCAAATTTGTGGTTTACAAACAAATTTTTCAATTCATCCATTTATTACAAATTATTTTTTAAGTCTTGCTTTATTTCAATAGTATTGTGCATGTGCAGTATTTCAAAAAAAATGTTACCTTGATATTAATGAAAGTGCGTTCTAGGAAGAATCTTATGATTTACAAGTAAAGAAATGTACTCTTTTAACATTTGTAATAATATTTAATTTAGAATTAATCAAAATATTAAAATTATTTATTTGTAACACTATAGAAATGCGAAGGCTGTAAGTTATTGAAGTGTTTAGTTATATAAATGGTTAACATTATACTCTCTTTTGCATATTTAAAACATTATTTTCTATGCATATAATTATCATAAAATTTCATTTTATTAAATTAACCTATTTTGACTTTTAATATTTTATCTAATTAAAGCAAATTTATTTTAACGAATATAGTATGAGTAAATAAAAAAATGTTTAAATGCAAATGCGGTAGAATTATGATATACTGGCAAAATATTATAAATTTGTTTCCATTTATATGCAAGCTTTTTTTTTTTAAAAAAAGTTAATTATTTATATTACTTGTTCCAAAAAAATTTGAAATACTGTATACTAAGTTAAATAATTTAACATATTTCAAAATATTTGTTTTTATAAGAAGTGAGAGATGGACAGTAAAACAGACAAAAAAAAATTAAACAAAGTAATAACTCGCACCTATAGTGTTCTTTTAATAATATTATTATCATTTCTTTTTCAAGTGTTACATAGTTCGTGGCAATCCATTGGAATTAAACTGGTGATTTTATGAAATTTAAAACGCGCACTCTAATAAATTATAGTATGCAACTCTCAATAAAACTTTTATTATACTTATCTATAGAATTTTTAATATTCTCTGAAACAGCAGTATATCTTTATTACAATCCAAATATGACTATTGTTTATATTACTATTTGTGATTAGTAATGTTTATATGCAATGACTGGAACAACAGCCTTTATTAAAAATATTTTAATCCTACTAAAATTCTGACTTCAATTTTCCAATGTCATACTCATTGTACTAAATCTTTATAATGAACATTCTGGACACATATCAGCTGCATCTTTTATTCACTTCATAGAAAAATTAAAACATAAAGAAAAAGTGATATTTTAAAAAGTTATACAATTACTTTATGGAGAAATATAAGATACTGTTTTCAGAAATCTGCACCCACACACAGGCAAACATACTTAGAATGTACACCCTTCAAAACAAAAACACAAAACATTGGAATTGCACTATCATATAGATGGAGAAAAACGTTTTATCAAACCAAAATAATTTGAAAAAAGACAGGTTTAACATAGATTAAATTCTAATAAAAAAATTAAAAACTTTAAATAAACAATACACAAAATATCAAAAGGAAAAGAAGCAATTATTTATAATATAATATAAAAAATGGTTGTTTAAAGACATAGCACACTACGAGGAATTTTTGCTCTTCAAAACCTGAACTTAAAATACTATAAAACAAAGCATGATATGTAAATGTGGAAGAACAGAAAGAACGTAATCTAATCATTTCATTGCAAAATGATAAAAAATGCAAACAGTGATTGCACAGTAAAGTAAATGCATCTAAAGTAGAAGGATATTCATGTTTATATGAAAATATATCCAATAAGAGAAAACAAGAATATCGGATATAGAGAAAATACTAAAAGGAAAATATAAAAAGCTATTTTTATGACAGTGACAAATAACCTCAAAAATTAATCTACTGTAATAATCCATAATGTTTGGAAATCATTTTTGACTTTGTTCACAAAAAGAGATGCTGAGTGATGTCTTAGGCAAAGCAATCTTGTTCGTTAGAGCATTATTTGCATTTATTATTTAATTTCTGAGTTAGATTGTTATTGGTCAGGCCAGTGACAATGCAACCTGTAACATTATATCTATATTAAAAAACTGCATAGTACTATTAAGAGTTGAATGTATTTTGAAAAAATAAATAAAAAATGTTTAAATTTTTCCCAAGTTTATTTAATTATCCAATTAGAAATAATCTAATAACTATGAGCAAGATATCATCATCTCAAATTTTTAGACAAATATAAAAAAAAAAAGATTTATCTAACCCACAAATCAACTACTCAATTTCAAAAATAAATTCATTATAAAGTTATAATGTTTTTCTGCAATGTATAATACTAAAATTATAGTTTTAATATTAGATATTCCTACAAACAGAATAATAAAACTATTATATTTAAAAAATAATTTAATAAAAAAATGTTAATATTAAAATGTTTCAGATTAAAATAAAAATTCTATAAAATAAATAGTTATGCTATATTTAAATAATTTTAAAAAACTGTTAATTTGTTTCTAAAAGATAAATTTTATTTGTTTAATAATTAGTTTAAATGTATTTACTATCGACTTTTTCTACCAATAAACTTTATGAATTCACAAGTTGAAAAACTGTTAGAAAATATTTAAAAATTGACCGAAATTATGTAAGAATATATATATATATTTAATTACACGAATTAGTAGAAAATTACCATACTTTTTAAAACAATCAAGTGCCATGAAACAAAAATCCCCCTCCCCCCAAAGAGAATAAAATAATGCGAGATTCATCACAATTAACGCAATATCATAAGTAACAAATAATCTTTCAAATTTCTACCTATATAACCAAAAACATAATAGATCAAGGATAAATGACAAAGACATAATATTCCTGATTTTTTTTTTGTTTTAAGAGAATATATGTAGTTGATAATTAAAATATATTCAAGTAATACCTACCATGAAATGATAATATATAAGTTACCAATAGGAGTTAAAAATGACTTTTGTAAAACATTTTTATGAACAATGTTATATGTCAAATAAAATTATTTTAATTTGAATAGTTTAAATTTTAACATTCTTTAAAAAAATAGATAAATTAATTAAATTTTGTTTGTGCTATATGTATATGGAATTTTAAAAATTCCAAGCCATTCAGTAGTCTGACTGGTCGTAAATGACTATGCTGTTACCACAGCTTATAGAGATGATATTTCCCTGTGATTGATTAGGATTTTGATAAATTTTTATACTGCAAATAATGCAAATGACAACAGATTTGTTATCAGCAGCAGTTTCACAATAAATATATATTTGTTATTATGATATTTGAACCTGGTAGTATTTTTTATGCTCCAATTTTACAAAATTTAATTAATTTCAGATATATTTATGCCATAAAATTTTACCTCCATTTATATTTCTTTAGAAATATATAAATTAATTACATTTTGTTTATAACATACAAGTGTGTTAAAAAGTCAGCCATTTTCAAACTTAGTTTAACATGTGAGAAATTTATTTAAAATAAAATCCTAAAAATTGATCAAATTCAGTAGTCTATCTCGATGTTTCTCAACTAGTGGTCTGCAAAAAGTTTATAAATTTGTTTATATTTATTGACATATTTTTTAAATCTTTTAAACTAGGACTAATTTTAATAAATTTATATTTGATTCTATTCTAAGCTTTTCTTTTGGTTGTTTGTTATTTTATTCATAAAATTCATAGAAAACAAACTAAGAAACAAAATACTGCAAGAAATACAAAAAAAAGTTTCTATTTCCTAGTGTCAGTCATATCGCAGTAAACACTGCTAAATTAACAATTTAGTGCTTGTGTACTTTATAAACTGAGGCAGACTTTTATATGTATAAAATAAGTTGTCAATCATATGTATTGTGGAGATTGTCATAAGCAGCCAATCAGAATTGCATTGGTGCACAATGATAGGAATTACTATTGTCATATCTCATCTTGCCTTCAAATAATGGACCAGTTTAGATTCAAATTTAGCTAGATCAGATTGTGCATTCACAACTATGAACTTATGCATATACAGATAGATAATGCATAGCCAATGGCAAACATGGGTCAATAGGTGGTGATGCTCCATGAATCCAAATATTTTCACTAAAATGGAATCTGTCAATAAATTGTCAGTCTGTTTGAAGATAGGTATGAAAGATATAATCTTCATTCTCCAGACAATAGTGGTTAAGATAAATGGTTGATACAGATAAGCAGATCCATGTTCAGGACTAAAAGCTCCTAGAATCAAACATTGGCATGAAGCAAGCTGTCAGTCACAGCCAAAAGTGCATTGGATTTAGAAGACATAATGGCAGGATACAGATGGTAGTGGTAGTAATTTTATATGGGTAATTGTAATCCTTTCTCTGCAGTTCACCCTAAAACCAGAAGCTACAGCCCACCAAATAGTGGCAGATAAAAAATAGGCATTACAAAATATATTGTAAATATGAGTGTATATTGTTTTCACATTTCATTAATAAATATAGCATAAAGTGTATTTATACATGTTTGTGTTTATATATATATATTGATATCTGCATCAATGGATATATATATATATATATATATATATATATAATCCATTGATGCAGTCAATAAAATAAAAAAGAATTTTGATCACGGGTGAGAAAAAAGTTTAAAATGACAGCGCAGTTGATACAGTAAGGTAAATCCATATTAAGGACTAGAAGCTCTTAGATCTAAACATTGGGATGATGGAAGTTGTCCAAATATAGTCGAACATGTCACCATGCCTACTCATGAGACAGGCTACCAAGATATATAAGAAGTGGTTGGAAAGTTATAAGGTCAATTGCAATCCCTTCTTCTATAATTCATCCTAGAACTAGGAGCTATACTTTTCCAGGCAAAGTACAACCATTGTAAATCATATTACAAATATGAGTGTATATTTGTTTTATGTCTCATTTATAAATATAGTATAAAGGGTTTGTGCACGCGTTTGTGTTTATGTATAAAAACCAGCTAAACACAATAGATATAATGCAGTCAACAAAATATTAAAAAAATCCCTCTAGCTGAGAAAAAAGTTTAAAATGCCAATGTCTTCCCACATAGGTTATCAGATTTTGTCATTAATAAAAAAAAAGTTGACCATTAATATTATTGGCTCTTCAATAAAAAAACTTTAAAAATAAACGAATGGTTCTCATTAATAAAGGCAGTAACTTTCCTCAGTGGCTTGTTAGATTTTGTCTTTAATCAAAAGATTTTCAGTTATACAAAAAAGTAGCAGGTATAGTATATCCATTGTAAAATATATTGTAAATATAAATATATATTTGTTTCATATTCATTAATAAATACAATATTAGAAATACAAATTTGTGTTTTTATATATAATCCAAACTAAACACAACAATTATATATGTGTGGTCTATAAATTAATGTATACCGAGTACTAGATATTTATATTTTAAAATAAATTTTAGCTGTTTAAAAATGAATAACAATTGGAAAACATCAAAAACTATTGCTGACTTGTTTGCAAAAACCAAATATAAGCACTTTGAATGCTAATGAAAATATTATTTATTCACAAAATGATTGACAATTCAATTCTAATTATATAAAATTGTTTTCATTTGTTGGCCTGAATCGAAAGAAAATTTACCCAGATCTTAATGCGCTATTTACAAAGAAATTTTATTCAGTAAATGTATGAAACCAGCAAAATTAATGTGTCATTTATAGACGAAACACTCAAATCTACCAGAGAAGCCCTGGAATTTTGGGAATGTAATAAAAATGCCGAATTGAAAAACCAAAAGTCATCTTTTAAATCATTTCCCTTAGTCTATAAGTCTCTTCTAAACACATTATGGTTAGTTGTTTTAAGAATTGCTAAATAGAAAAAGCAATAACTTATTGCCAAAACTGTGAACCATGTTTAATAGACGTATGTTCAGAAATTCTAGATATGGTTGCTGGAGACAAAATAAAAACTTTGCCAATCTCTAACGATACTACTCAATGCAGATTTAGTAAATTAGAGATTGATGTTGAAGATCAATTAATTCAAAACTATATGCAAATCCTTGGGGACAATTCAAATAGGTGATTTATAGATGTTACCAATAAAACCATACTTTTATGTTATATTCGTGATGTTGATTATAAAATCAATGGTATAAAAGATTTTTTTTTGAAGTGTTGACGTTTCTAATCACACAATTAGTTCGGATATATTTATAACAATTGTTTAATTACATCAAAAAGAACTAACTTAATTGGAAAAATTGTGATGGCTTGTGTACTAATGGAGTAGGAAGTATGACTGAAAAACATTCAGGAGTTGCAAAAAAAATTGAAGTAGTATATGACAAAATGATTTTTATTCCTTGTGTTATACACTTAGAACATTTAGCTGCTAAAAGTTGTCTCCTGACTTAAACAATGTTCTTACTCAATTAATAAAAATAATAAATTACATTAGAAGCTATGCTCTAAATCCAAGACTTTTTTCAAGTTTATGTAACGAAATGTGATCTAGACATGAAAATTTCCTATTTCATGTAGAAGTAAGATGAGAGGGGAAATATTAACAAGACTTTATTAATTAAAAAAAGTTGAAAATTTTATAAAAAAAAAAAAAAAAAATCAGAATTGAGAAATATTTTCTGCAAACAACAAATGGATTGCTAAACTGACTTACTCCCCCCCCCCCATGTGTTATAGCATCAGCCGGGAAGCGAACCCGCTAATCCCGGGACAACTGCTTGTAAAGCAGCTGTCGCTGACCTCTCGATCACCAATGCTTCACTAAACTGACTTAATTGTAAAAGTATCTTCATTAATAAACAAACTAAATTTAAGTCTGCAAGGAAATAGTACTACTTTTGATTTATGGAATAAAATTGAGACATTCAAGAAAAAGTTAAAACTGGGTTGGGTCTAGAAAAAACCCCACTATGTTATGTTTCATTCATTTCCAGAATTCATAATATCAGTGAATTGAAAAATACTGTTTATAAACATTTAACAGGACATTGTTATGCACTTGTTCAATATTATCCACCAGAAGAAGATGCACGAAAAGACAATATGTGGATTTAAAATCGGTTATATTGATCAAGAAAATAATCTAACTGATTTGGAAACATAAAAAATGAATAGACTTAAATTGCAATAATACATTAATGTTCATTATTTAATTCAACAAGTATAATTCAATTTTTGGTTAAAATTAAAACTGAATATCTAAAATTACATGAAAAAGTCTTTAAAATGCTATTGCCATTTTGACCACATGCTTATGTGAATCACATATTCAGCAGTTGACCCTCATAAAATCAAAAGAAAGAAATAGTTTATTAATAAAACCAGTTTTGTGCTTAACCGTCACAAACATATCTCCAAAACATGATAAACTAGTTACCGAAAAGTATCTGCAATAATCATATTATTTTTTTGTTTTATATTTAAAATTACGTTTCACTCAATTATTTAAATATTATTCTTTTTCTTCCGATTTTGTTTATTATTAGTTTAATATTTTTTTAGTTAATTTACTTTTGTTTACTTTTGTTGATTATTCTATGTTCTTTTATTATTACTTGAATATATATGTATTGTACTGGACATATACATCCAAACACTTTGATCCGCCATAAAACTAGTCTACCAATTTGAAAAAAAATATTTTGTGTGGATGATAATCCGAACATTTTGATTCAATAATTGTTCTTGACGCTAGCTCAGCTTAGAGCACGAGGCATATAACTATTAATTCATTTGACAGACAGATATAAGCAAACAAATGGCAGGCAAATTTAAATAATCAAAATATCCATTTATTACAAAACAAAAATATAACACACGCAAAAAAAATAAAAAATAATTTTGAAATCGATTAATTTCAGTTGTGGATGGTTTTACTAAATAAATAATCCAAAACAGTTTATTATTGTCCGATATTCAATTAAGAAATCTTAATTACTTTTTATCTCTTTAGCTCTTTAAATCGGGAATGTGCCTACTTTAACGAAATAATATCGAAGTCATAAACTTTCTATCTTAATTAATTTAAACTTATATTTTATCTTATACTTGTGTGTATCAACCTTGTGCACAATAATCAGAGCCGATAATAAAGAATATCAAAGTAATAAACGAGGTGCTTATTCATACGCTAACCTCTACAATAATAACCCTGACTGCCATACCAAGCTTGTGGAGACTTTGCCGACAGAGGCTCTAAAGATTCACACTAGATATAACGATGATAAAATTGAAGGCACTGGTAGCCGTATTAAGCTTAACCAGGGCAAGAGAAAGATAAAACACTATTCAAAATACATTAAAATCATATATATATAGTTTTTTGGACAGAGACGAAGCTGCCAAGAACAAAGCTAATGAAGGCTCTGGTAAATATTGAATAATCTTAAGATGGCCAAATATATATCGCAAACACATACAACTTTCAAATAATCTAATAACAAAACAATATGACAAACACTTTCATAAGTTAATGTCAATGACACAGAACAAATACTTAAAGCACTAAAGCATTTATTGTTTGTAATTTCTGACCTGTCATATGCGAATAATCCAATGAGACCTAGAACATGGACTAACCTTCTGTATTTTCTTAGAGTGTAAATAAACTTCATCTTTGAAAGTAAAGTGTTTCTTAAATATAACAATTTATAAATGCATATTCGTATAAAATTTGCGAGTAAAGTAATTAGACAACTTTCTTGAGTGAAGAATTAATTTAAATAATAAAGAGTTAGAAAATAAGCAAGTCTTAGACAATAATAATTTTTTTTTCCCAATTTTTTTTTTTTATTAATTTTATTTTATTTAAAATAATAGAAATAATTTACTTTATTATATATATATGGCTGCAGAAAGGAGTTTGCTATTAACTGAAAGGAGACCCTTTGATTCCTCTTGGAGGCCTTAAAGGAACCGAGCAGGGCAAATTCCTAATGTCCACTCCATACGTTCTTGTCCTTGCAGCTGTTATTACTATGTGATTATTCATATAGTATACGAACATGGATGGGCTGCTCACCAACACGCATTAGCCAGCATGGTGAGTTTATTTGCTTTTTACCTCTGAGTTTAAGATCAAGAAACACCATGGTCTTTCTTCTCAGTGCCTGATAAGGCAGAATGAATGTTTGTGTAAATGATAAATATTTTTCCAATACATATATACAATTATGACAGACAAAAATAAAGCATGGCCCTTATTCCCAGGAGGCTGGAAAGTCACCAACCAAGGCAACGGTTGGTGGCTGAAGGTGGAGGGTGCTAAGAATTCCCTGATTGCAGACCCAGGCTGCCATTTGATGATGACTTTTTATTTAGGTACTTACAACTGCAGGTCACTTTCAAGTGAAGGAAGATTGCAAGAATTAGAAGAAGAACTGTCTTATATTAAATGGGACATTATTGGACTTTGTGAAGTTAGAAGAAAAGGAGAAGAAACAAGTGATTTAAAAAGTGGACATATACTCTATTATAAAGGCACACATATTGGAAATACAAGTGGAGTATGATTCATTATAAATAAGAAGTGGAAGAACAATATTGTGGAGATTGATGGTGTATCGGACAGAGTGGCAAGATTAGTTATACAACTTAATAGCAGATACCAAATGCAGATAATTCAGGTTTATGTCCCAACAAGTTCTCATAGTGATGAAGTAGCAGAAGATTTTTATATGGATGTACAAAAAGCTTTTGTTCAGAGTAAACAACGTTTTAAAATTGTTATGGGAGACTTTAATGCTAGAATTGGTAGACAAATGAAAGATGAAATTGCTGTAGGTAATTTTGGTTATGGTAATAGAAATGAGAGAGGACATAGACTTGTGGAGTTTGCAGAAAAAGAAAAACTTTATATTATGAATTCATTTTTTGAGAAAAATGTTAAAAGGAAATGGACATGGAAGCATCCGAATGAAGGTACAGCAGAATTGGATTATATTTTGACTAACAGAAAATACATATTTCAAGATTGTAATGTTCTTAATAAATTTAACACAGGAAGTGATCATCGATTAGTAAGGTGTAAGTTACGTGTTAATGTAAAACTAGAGAGACAAAAATTATTAAGAAAAACAATATTTACAGTTGATATTCCTAATCTTCAGAAACATTCTAATGAATTTAAATTAGAACTCACAAATAGGTTTCAAATGTTAGGAGATTTTGAACATGATTCAGATTTGAATGAAATTAATATGAAAATAACTGATACACTTTTAAAAACTGCAACAAACATAGCTGGTAGAAAAAAGCAGCAATTGACTAATAGAGAATTTATGAAGAAAAGAAGGAATATGAAGATATACAAAAATGATGTATTAAAAAGAATTGAATATCTCGAATTTTGTAAAATGGTACGGAAAAGAGTTGAAAATGATATAAGAAAGTATAACTGTGAAATAGCAAGGAAAGCTGTAGAACAAAATAAAAGTCTCAAAAATGTTAAACAACATTTTGGTATTGGTAGGAAATTTATACCTGCAATAAGAAAAAAAGATGGAATTATTACTAAAAAGAGAGATGACATCATGAAATTGGTAGAAGATTTTTATCAAGAATTATATAGTAATAAAGAACAAGTACCTCCTATATCTATTACATCTTCCCAATTTCCCAGAATTTTAAATGAAGAAGTGAGACATGTAATTAAGTGTATGAAGAAAGGAAAGGCCCCAGGAAATGATGGAATTATAATTGATATATTAAAAGAAGCACGTGAAGAAATAGAAACAATTGTTAAACAACATTTTGGTATTGGTAGGAAATTTATATCTGCAATAAGAAAAAAAGATGGAATTATTACTAAAAAGAGAGATGACATCATGAAATTGGTAGAAGATTTTTATCAAGAATTATATAGTAATAAAGAACAAGTACCTCCTATATCTATTACATCTTCCCAATTTCCCAGAATTTTAAATGAAGAAGTGAGACATGCAATTAAGTGTATGAAGAAAGGAAAGGCTCCAGGAAATGATGGAATTATAATTGATATATTAAAAGAAGCAGGTGAAGAAATAGAAACAATTTTAGCAAAGTTATATACCAAATGTCTAAATGATAAAGATGTACCGGAAGATTGGAAGAATGCAGTAATAATATTAATATTTAAAAATGGTGATAAAGAAGATATTAGAAATTACAGACCTATCAGCCTTTTATCAGTTTTATATAAAATTTTTACCAAGATAATTACAACTCGTCTACAGAGAACTTTGGATTTCCACCAACCAAGAGAACAAGCTGGATTTAAAAGTGGTTTTAGTACAATAGATCATATCCAGGTATTGAGAGAAGTCATAGAAAGGACAAAAGAATATGAGTTGTCATTATGTTTTGGATTTGTAGATTATGAAAAGGCATTCGATTCTATACACATTTCTTCAGTGATTAAAGCATTGGATCATCAAGGTATAGATCCAGGATATTGTCATATTTTAAAGAATATTTATAAAAATGCAACAGCAACAATTAGATTACATAATGATACTGGAAAAATTAACATTGAGAAAGGTGTAAGACAAGGTGACTCCATATCTCCAAAACTCTTTACAGCAGTGCTGCAAGAAGTATTTTGTGGATTAAAATGGGAAACTAAAGGAGTGAAAGTAAATGGAGACTATTTAAGTTATTTAGATTTCACAGATGATGTAGTTGTTTTGCAAATAATGCTTCAGAGCTGCAGGAAATGTTGCAGGAGTTAGCAGATGAAAGTAGAAAAGTAGGACTAAAGATAAATGTTAAAAAGACTAAAGTAATGTTTAATAGATTTGCTCAAAATATGAAAATAAAGATTGATTATGAAGAATTAGAAGAAGTTAACAGTTACAAATACCTTCGTCAGATTATTAATACAGATGGAAACATAATGGAGGAAATTAATCGTAGAATTAAACTGGGTTGGAGTGCTTTTGGTAGAAATAACTTGATACTAAAAGGAAATATGCCTATGTTTTTGAAAAGGATGGTTTTTAACAAATGTGTTTTACCAGTTCTTACTTATGGATCCGAGACTTGGACACTTAATAGAAGAGCAATACAGAGACTTCAGACCACTCAAAGGAGTATGGAGAGATGTATGTTGGGAGTAACAAGAAGAGATCGAAAATGCAATGTATGGGTAAGACAACAAACAGGTGTTACTGACCTTATTGAAAAAATTAAAAGATTGAAATGGAGTTGGGCTGGACATATTGCCAGAAGAGATGATAATAGATGGACAATTGAAATTTTAAACTGGATTCCAAGAGATTGTAAAAGACCCAGAAAGAGACCACATGTGAGATGGATGGATGAAATAAAAAAATGTGCAGGTGTGTTGTGGAGAAGAGAAGCTAAAGATCAGAGAAGATGGATTAAACTTGGAGAGACCTTCATCCTGCAGTGGATTGATAATGGTTGATGATGATGGTGTAATAATAAAAAAATAAAAAATATATATATATATATATATATATATATATATATATATATATATATATATATATATATATATATTGTGCCCTTTTCTATAGGTCAGTAATAGTTCATAACAGTCAATTACTAAAAATTTTAAATTTTAGAATATGTTCTTTTAATACATTAATTATAGTTTGTCGATTATATTTTTAAAGTACAATTTGAGGCTAAAGCAAATATGTAGTATATAAAATTATAGCGAATCATTTAAAAAATAGTTATGTAAAGCTTTAAATATTGTTGCATATGGTTGTAAAAGCTGGCCATATTAAATAACACAGCTATAAATATTAAAAGTATATTTAAAAAGTTCGATTTTAATAATTTAAAACTTATAGTAATAAATGTTATATTTTAAACTTATAATCATATTTAATAGTCAAAATTAATATAGTATATTTTAAAAATAAACTTTATGATGGTGAGAATTGTATTTAGTTCTATATTTTAAATTATTTTTCCAAATTTTTATAATTATATTATTAAATATAATAAGTGTATCAATTTTATGAGTCTCGGCAGGGAAATAGATTAAAAATCGTCTGTCAAAGTTATTAATCATGTGATTTGTATACTATATACTTTCACACACATGCTTGTTTGTATTTAAAGTAACGAAGTTTAAAATATTTTAAAAGTTATATTATAGAATTGGATAGAATTATTGCCTATCATAAAAGCAAATAATAATAAATATTAAGTTAACTATCGTATGTAATGTTTTAAATAATGTAATAAAGACGAATACAGTTAATAAAAAAATTAAATATTTTGTTTAAATAAAAATAGATAAATGGAATAGGTTATTAAAATTATTTTAAAAGTTATTTTAAATGGTTAAATAATTTTGATAAAGTAATAATTGATTTAAAAGTAATATTTTAAATAATATTTTAAGTAATTATGTCATAATTTGTATTTTTGAAATTCAATTCTGTAAGAAATTGAAAATATGTAAATTTGTTCTCAAGCTAAAGTAAGAATCAACCAATCAAATGAGGTATTCTTACAGACTATAAATATGAATTGCACGGGGGTATCAGGGGGAGATTTAATAATGTATTGAAACCAGAGAAAGGTATATTAGCAGGTATCAAAGAGATAGTATTTTTTAAATTTTTATTTAGTCAATTTTTAATACTTTCTTATAGTTTTATTTGCAGAAACTAATTGATAATTTTTAAAAGTATTTTGCAAAAGAGAGTTTAAAATAAAATATATTTGGGAACTTCTTGAAAATGATCTTCTAATTTTTAAAAGTTACTTGCCAGGATTATTTTATCTGAAATTTGACCTAAACTTCGCAATAAAAAGTGGATATACTGTGGAATAAAATGGATATAAATTCTAATAATATAAAAAATGTTCTTGGAATATTTTGATACAGCTTTATTAATGCTTCATCAGAGAACTGTTCTAGTGCATAAAACCCTCAGTTCGGACATTATACAGAGTCTAAAAAAAAAAAAAATGTATTGAGACATATTATTTATAAGTTTATCCAAGATTTATTTTTTTAAAATAGTAATAAGACAATTATATCTTATGAATCGTTTTATATAATATTATATCAAAAGGAGTAAAATGTTATATCCTTTCTGAAGGTAACATTTTTTAAAAAATATTTTCAAGAATTAAAGAAAGAACCCAGGAGAATATGTTACTGAAGCATTTTTTTGATATTAAAACCTCCAGTCTTAGAATTGTTTAAAATGTATTTAGAAAACATTTGTTTAAAAGTACTTGAAGTTTTTTTAAAAAGGTGATATATAAAAAAATATCAAATGAAAGTTTAAATTTATTAACGATGGAAACTTATATAAAAAAAGTGAACACATAGTTGAATAAAAAATGGATCCATGGAAATATTGTAAAAAAAAAAGTTTACCAAGTATTTTTAAAGCTAAATTAGATGGAAGATGCATCGGATACACCACAGAGAATATTGAAGAAATTTCACGGGATTAGTTAATATTATGATTTAATAATTATCATCCTAAATACTAAAAACCAAGTATTATTTTCTATAAATTTTACTAAATGAATTAATAGACAGGGTATGAGCACAGACTTTCACATAACCCACCACTCTTCACACTATCTCATAACACTGATACACCTGAACACACATATGTCGAAAAGATAAATAATCACCAATATACGTTTTTCATGCTAAACCAGCAATCATCAGTTGGTCCAGATTACCATCTCTACACATATATGCTACAAGTGCTCAGACATATATTAAGATAGCAAATCCTCCTACTTTAATGGACAGGCTTCAATGCACTCCACACTCCAACTCTTCAACCATCCATTCAATTGAAAATCTGATGATGGAACGCTCAAAGGCCACCCTTAGGCTGAGATTATTGTCACACCAATGTTGACCTAAAGGTCAATCTGACCCCTCATGTACAGGACATAATCCATTAAATACATATACAAGGGATAGGCAGACATCTCTAATATGTAATAGATGAAATACACAGGCTTATATATATATCTGTGTCTATATATGTAATAAACAATCGGCCTAAGGGTGGCCTTTGAGGGTTCCATCATCAGATTTTCAATTGGATGAACGGTTGAAGAGTTGGAGTGTGGAGCGCATTGAAGCCTGTCCATTAAAGTAGGAGGATTTGCTATCTTAATATATATCTGAGCACTTGTAGCATATATGTGTAGAGATGGTAATCTGGACCAACTGATGATTGCTGGTTTAGCATGAAATATGTATATTGGTGATTATTTATCTTTTCGACATATGTGTGTTTAGGTGTATCAGTGTTATGAGATAGTGTGAAGAGTGGTGGGTCATGTGAAAGTCTGTGCTCATACCCTATCTATTACATATATAGACACAGGTATATATAAGCCTGTGTATTTCATCTATTAAATGGATTAATATTTATTAGATTTTCAAACTTTAATGCGCTTGGAGGAGAACATTTTAAAACTCTAGAAAAAATAATAAACATTTTGGACTTATCAGGAACTATTGTCAAGAAAATATGTAATTATAGTTTTGATTCCTTTTATTTTATTAACCTAGTTTAAATCTAAATTTTTTTTTATAAGATTAGGAAAACATAAAACATTAATTTGTTGATGATATATAAATTTTATAATGGAATAATCTAATAATTTAGACAAGAATATATTTTAAAATAAAGTGTATAAATGTATATTTTTTTATGTTTGCAATGATCGGTATCTAGTGGATGAAGAAGCCTACTGCTGAATATGATGACCAGATAAAGATTATTTTGGTAATAATAATGACTATTAATAATTTATAATGTATATTTTTGTTTTCTTTAAATCATCTATGGATAGTAAGAATGAAGTGTAAAAGTTTTAATTATATGTAATGCATTTTCATACAACATTTTAAAAAAAACATTATGAGATAGGATTGATTTGAAAATATGCATACAATGATTTTTTTTATATATTAGTGATATAATACAACATAATAACAAATAATTATGTGATTCTTTTAAAATTTTCATGTTAGGATATTCAAATATTGTCTGATTAGATTGCATATGATTAAGCATACAGAATGATGAAGTGGACAGACTTTTCTTATGGAACAGCTAGATTGTTTTAAAATTATCAGTGAATTTTATTTATTGTTTGTAAATGCAGATAGTTATTTATCGATGTAAGATGTGGAAAATCTTGAGAAATAATGTTGAGATAGTGGCTTGGAAGTACTTAGTGAACAGGAAACCAAGATGATGTTTTTAAGAAATAGGATGTTATAAGGAATGTGAATAATATTTAGTCTTTGTGTGGATATCAGCATAGTTAACAAAGCCCTATGACTGGTACACATTTTATTTGGACAGTGTTTTATATTTCTTTAAATATTTGATGTTCTAATAAAGATAAAGAAATAGCTTTAACATCGTTCATGTATTAGAGGTTATTAGATAGGTAAAGGTCATACCTCTTTCTTGTAATGCACTGTGCCTTGTTTTTTGAGATATATTATGAGTGATACTCTAGCTTTCTTCCTTAAATCCTATACATCTATTTCGCCATCTTTATTTCATGTAACTGCATCGTTTAGTAAGATATTTTGAAAAGAAATGATAAATAATTTAGAACTTAGGTTATGCTATCATTTTGTATAAGATTGGTTTATTTGCTTAGAAGGAATAGAATTTTATAACTTAAAATTGAAGGTCCAATGAATCCTAAAGGAAAGGAAAGAATCATAGAATATATTTTTGAATTTATTTCGGAAATGAAATATAAATTTTGGAATAGAGTATCTAAACAAGATATTTTCTTTAAAATGTTAATTATTTTTTTTAATGCTTTATTATTATTTTTAGGAGAAAAATAAGTATTGCATATTTTTAAAATACAATAGTACAATGTAAATTATATAAACAATATGCATAGTATATTTTTTTTGTTTATTGAATAACAGGAATATATTGATTATTACACTTATATCATACTAAAGTAAGGCTAAATAAGAATATATTATGATTAGTAAACATCGTGTGATAAAACACTAAAATCTAGTACTGAATTTTGGATGAATATTTTATGTAACATCTTTGACTTTGCAAGATGGAATTGTTAAATATTTTGAGAAATCCATACTCATTATAAAGTTAATTTTGTTTTTCTGTAGAATGTTTTCCTATGAATTTTTTTTTTTAAAAATAAGATAGTTTAATAATATTAAGGATGAAATATTCTGCTAATAAGTAAATATATTTATAATAAGTTAACCATAATGAGAAACCAAATGGTAACATTTTTTTTAAATTTTGTCTTAAGTCTAAATAAAGATATAACTAAACTATAAATTATTTTTATAACCTAGTAAATAAAAATGTAAGAATAAAATAAGGATATCCATTGTATATAATGTCCATAAATTGTTTATTTTATTTGTTGTTGTTAATAAACTTTGTTAAAATTTGTTTTTTAAATTTTTGTGTCTTGATTGTTTATTTCTCCACTTCACTGCATGAAATCACGATATATTCATAACAATTGAAAAAAATATATAATTTTGCACAAAAAGATAAATAGAGAATTATTTAAGAATTTAAATATTTTATTGGTATTATTTTAATTAAATAATTATAATTTTACATTGTTTTATTGGTCATAAATCAGTTATCACAATAGTATACTGAATTATGTGCTATCAGTTGCCACACATCCTTTGTTTATCAGATTATCATATGCTACCATGTATTTATTATATTATTATATGAAGGTAAAATATTATATAAAATTATTTTATTATTTTATTATGGTAATAAAAATATAATGAAAAGAAAAGATATCCAGTAGTAGTTAAACAATGAAGAATATTATTATTATTATTTATTATTATTAGTTTCAGTGTAGTAGATTATGACATAAAATCCCTTCTCATATTTTGCTACAGTATTTTTATTGACTTAGAATAAACTTTATGAACCTGAGATTATTTTATTTGAGCTAGATTATTATTAAATAGAAGATTAAGATTTAATTATTAATTTAGTCTTAGTGAGTAAAAGTTATTAAAGTCGTAAGAATACTATGAGTTTGTTATTTAAAATAGTAATAAGGGGGATAGTGTTCTTATGCCATTGAGGTAGTATCCTGTGGGATATTGGCTCAATGTAATCTATCTTGTCACCTGTATTTTCACTTCAAGTCTCATGAAAATATTAAATATTTATTTAATTTATTTTTATAAACTGAACCTTATTCGTATTTTAAATTTGAGTTAGTGAAACATTTTAATTTTAATGCTGAATATTTTATTTATTAATTATTAACTGAGCTAGAACCCGTTTTATTTCATATCATATATTATCTGGAAGTGAAGATGCACAAGACAAGGTTAGAATATATATATATATATATATTAAGGAAAGAGCTTGACAGCTATTTATTTTCCTCTTTTTAACACTTCAAAATAATAATGAAAATATATTTTAGTTTCCAAAATAAAAACGTTATCTATCATTGCTTAAATATGCAGAACATTTGTAAATAATGATTCCTAAATGAGTATTTATATAAAATATTAGACTAACATTCTGAGAAAATTGTTTTAAGAGTTAAATAAAATAATAAAGAATTAGAAAATCAATAAATCTTCGACGCTAATAAATTTAATCTAGATAGTGACTAATCGACAATCGTTAATTACTAAAATAAAAAAATACTCATCCACAGAGGAAAATTAACGAAAAGCATTTAACTATACACATTAGTTATAAATTACTTATTTTAAAATGAACATAAATGATTTTATAATAAACATATATGTTATCAAACAAAAATTACTGAAGAATAGAATACTGGATAATGTTCTAACATTTTACTTGAGCCTTTTATGCTGAGATTTTGAAGTATGGACTTTAATTGAGTGTTTAAATAAGTTGTGTCATTCTTTTAGCAGATAGTTGAGAGAGAAGTTTCATTGTCCATGTTGTTATCAGTGAAACAGCAAGTTGATCAGATAAATAGTTTATACCATGGTGGGAATTGAAGTTCTGCATAAGAGGTGAGTTCGTCATTGGGATTCCTTTAGCCATGCATATTATCAATGCAAACACTGGAGATTGTTGGTCATTTCATTTTCTGGAGACTGATTGGTTATTCTTAAATAGGCTGCATATTTCACAGTGATTGCATGTAATCCTCATAGATCCTACTTTTGAAAATTTTATAGTAACTAGCAGTAAAATAACTGGAACTTTTGATCACAAAATAGTGTAGAATAATAACAGTTCATGTTCACTAATGAATTAAATCTATGTAAATAGTGAATGAATCTAAGTGAATCTAACTGAATAAAATTGCCAAAAATTTTTAGTTTTTATATACTGCCAGTTCTATTATTCACCCATGAGTTTTCTTGGAAACGTCTAGAATCGGCATTGTTAAAATAACTTCAGATAATCTAGTATTTTTAAACTACTAATTAAATTCTTAACATTTCCAAACTAATTACTTATTACATTGCCTAACGTTTTATTAAAATTTTATTTGGAGATTAGCATTGTTTTACACAATTTTAAAAATAATACAAAAAATTATTAACCTTTTTAAAAAAAAGAAAAACAAAATTTTGTGATTATTTCAAAATTTAATCATATTACCTGCCCACTGTAAGTAAGGTAGATCTCAGTTCAAGATAATTCATTAAAACATCGTCTTTTACATTAGGCATTGTTTGAAATAAATAAAACATAAACTTTTACAAACATCATGCAATTTTCTCTTTAAAAATCTTTTTTTCTTACAAAATGATTTACACTTATTTATGTGTATGTGCATTATATATATATATATCACATGCATTGTAACC